>PKRV01001789.1:85630-101732 GCA_003709505.1 Hyphantria cunea | reverse complement strand
AAAAAACCCCAACAGCAGTCCTACCCGGGAATTGAACCCGAGACCTCTTGATCTGCAGTCACTTACGCTAACCACTAGACCAACGAAGCAGTCATTACATTCTTATTGTATTAAAGAAATACCATTATAAGAATGGATGTGCAAGGAATGCGGAATACAGTTCCGATACCGATCTAACGTGCCGACATTCATTAAAATTCAACATAATGTCGGCACGTTAGGTCGGTGATACTTTGAAAATTAATTTATTAAATTACTCACGGTGCCGTACATTAGGTAACGAAGTCATTAATTCATAACCAATTGATCAAGGAGAACGCAAGAAGAATGCTCATAGTATACACGTCAAATTAACTTGCCAAAAATTTCGGAATATGATAGTGAATGATTGTATTGCTAATAACAGTATATGTGCAACATTTTAAACATCATTTCCTGCAAGGTTTATGCATGCATACTTCATCACACTGACCTTTACAACTCTAATGCTTGCACAGCCTAAATATCATGAAACCTATAATTTTATTCCACTACAACCTGAGTAGCTTGGCAATCAGTCAGCATTAGGCAAATTAAAAGCTGGAATAAAGAAAAATGATAGTAATAATAACTCTAGCCTTAGCTTTACGAACAGTGAATATACTTACCACATTAGGGGTACGGGGTGGATAAGTAGCCCTTCTGGGTACGCCATAGTGTTTACCTCGCGGCACCTTGTAATTGCAAAACAGTTCAAGATTAAAAAAATAACAGATAAAATATAGAACTTCTTCATAATGATCATAGAAGTAGCTCCAGATTCTATCATCAACCTATCGAAGTCCACTGCTGAATGAAGACCTCTCCCAAACTATCCTGAGCAGTCCCCATCCAAGTGCCGACAAATCTTGAATATTTATACAAGCGACGGCCTGGATACCTACGTCCTTTATCGTCGATAGTGATAGAGGAAAGTATACAAGGGTTTATTGTCAGTTACGTAGGATACTTGAATTTAACATGACAAATACCGGTTTTGTTGGTGTACTTTTCTTCTCGTACATGTTGATCGGGGTAACGTGTTGTATAAACTCTTCCATAATGAACCGAGCTCTGGCTACGATTGGATCCAGAGCCCTCATGAGCTTAGCTATATCCATAGGCTTTGTGGCAGCGAGATACTGGTTCACCTGGTGTAGTTTTAATTTGATTATTTATTTCATTACAATTATATATTTCTTGGAAGTTTTACTCATAATACGAACGTCTGATCTAATCAATTCAAATCTTACTAAATTTTAATGTTATATGCATAGTATATAACACTACAAAAATGACTGCACTGACATTGTGGTGGATATTTTCAAACATTGTTGTTTAGATATATAATCTTAAATATATCATTTTCTTAAACAAACAAACAACAACCCATAATGTCCCACTGCTGGGCTCGGGTCTCCTCTCAGGAGAGGGTTAAGGCCATAGGTCCCCACGCTGGCCAAGTGCGGGTTGGGGACTGGCAAGAACACGTTGTGGCTACGTAAATCTTGCCGTTGGATGTTTTTTTAAGCCGCCCGAAGGCCTCCAACTAAGCTTCACGACTGTTATCGTATGATAACAACCGGGACCGACTGCTTAACGTGACCTCCGAATCACGGTGACGCTCATGGAAACATGCCACCAGCGGTCACCCATCCAGGTACTGACCGCGCCATCGTTGCTTACCCTCGATGATTGTTTCTAATCACCGAGTGCAACTGGGCTATGAGCGCCACTTTCTTATTTATTAAAAATTTAGAGTTTTGATAATTTTACTGTAATTAATCATAACATAGGCAACAAATAATAATATTATATAAATTAATAAAAATAAAAGACCTTTTGCAAAGGACACCATCCAAATTTTTTCGTGGTGACAGGATCAGTGACAGTCATCCAAGTCATTGCCAAAACCCTGGGGAATGTGGTGTGCGGCTCTCCCATCATTACCCCTGGCGTTTTAACTAGAGCATCTAGGTCAGGTTCCGCGTCCAGCATAGAAGTTTCTACTAGCAACTTTGCACGAACCAATGCTCCTATCATATTAGTCATGACAGGGCATTCGTCACCTTCTAGATTCCTGAATTTTAAAAAATGTGGTATAGGCAAGACAATTCTGCGCTGAAAATTTAACGGATATGTTAACAGTAGAGGAGTAACGCGGATTAAACATTTATTAAAATCTAGCTGGTTTAAATACCAAGAGATCTACTCTAATTGAAATTAAAAAGCTTTATGCAAACGTCTCCTCGAAGCTTTGAGAAAAGCGTCCTCGAAGCCATGAGAAAAGCGTCCTCGAAATCATGAGAAAAGCGTCCTCGAAGGCATTAGAAAAGCGTCCTCGAAGCCACGAGAAAAGTATAATCGAAGAAAGCTACATATTAGGGTATATTAATAATAATGTTAATAAGCCTAAATTGAATATAGAGAACTGAAGAGCCGAAAGGAATGGAAAGTGTTAATAGTCAATCTGTACCAACCAAGCTGGTCAAAAAGGCTGAAGAAGAAGAGGAAAGAGATGCCATAAAATACAAAACCAGTTGTACTGTCAACCAAAATCTAAGATATAAGAAACTTAAAATTATATAGGTACTTAAGCAGTTCCAGCATTAATCTGGCGATTTTCCCCGAAGCAGGCCTTGCGTAATCGATGCAGTCGGTACTGATGATCCTTGTAGGTGATGGGACCTCCGTCTCGAAAGCTGCAGCTAATTCCCTCTGCCTCATGTCCTCAGCCGCCAACCAGTCCAAAGTCAGCGCTGATCTGTAAGCTTGTATGCCGGACAACGTAGATCGTGTAACATTGCTTGGTCGATAGTAGTAATCGTCTTCTGCTTGACACTAAAATATAAATAACAATACTATTATAAAAATTATATAATTCCGTGAAGGGAGAATCCATTGCACAGGGTGTATCCTAGTTTGGTTTCCTAACTTCCTAAAAATGTACAATAAATCATAAAAGTATATCACCGTAACATATATTTATCATTTTATAAGGTAAAATAATAAAATGCAATCCAAAACCCCCTAAGTAAACACTTAATCGAGCAATCATACGTCAAAAATTCCTTGCATCATTTTGGAAACGAGCTAATACAAAAGTATAGTGTAAGTTTAAGAGTGTAATAACACTGCTGGACTAATATTAAATAAACATAGCTAAGAACCACCGCAAGGAAACTGGTTTTCAAATGAAAAATAGCATCGAAATCGGTACATACGTTTGAGAGCTACGATGCCACAGACAGATACACACACAAACACACACGCACTCACAGACATCGACGTTACACTTTTAACACCTCTCTTTTCTTTGCATCAGAGGTCTAAAATAACGCCCCTATTTTTGCTTCGTGGATTAAAAATATATAATGGTATAGCTTTAAGAACAAAACAATGAGAAGAAAAAACTTCATCTGTATTGTGAAATTTTAATCGAGACCACACACATTATGAGTGCCGTCCACCCTAAAAACATTATCATTCCCCTATAAGATTAGCGCTCAAGTATATTAACAATTGTTTTATTATAAAAAAAACTTTAAAACAAATTTCCTAACAAGGCAGAAAATAAATTGTCTGGTTTCCAAACAACAGTTCTTATTTATAGATACGATTTATAAGACTATTATATGGATAGGGTGGGTGAATGATCGGCAAGAATGTTTTGAATATTAAATTTGCCCTACAATTTGTAGTCAATGCAACAAAGTTTAAATAAATAATTAAAATAAAGATAAGCCAAGCGTCGAAAGTAAACCTCAGAAAGGTTTTGTGAAAAGAAAGAATTTAATTTTCCCCAACTTTCTCAATTCCCTTTTTTATAAAAGTTGAATGACGGTTTAAATGAGTTTAAAATATTCAGTGAAAAGTAAAGCAATTGTAAGGTTTTAAGTCCACGTTTTCTTTGAACAAAGTTGTATAGAAGAGAGTACCTAACCGATATCGCCTCCGAACTTTTTGATTCTTCACTTAATTAAGTGTTATTTAAAGAAAATTTAAAAAGACTAGGTTCTTGTTAGTTCTTCTTTTATGAGTTCGATAAAACGTTAAGTTGTGACTAAAATGGTTGTTTTGTTATAAAATACTGTGACTTAGAAAAATTGCGATCGCGACAGTCTTTGTTAAAACAGTAACACGCATTAAAATGCGACAAAAGACATCAAAGATAAAATAATTATACACATTCATATTCGCTCAGTAAGATAAGTATACTTACACAAAAATACTAGCGTTGCTTGTAAACTGGCAAAGTTAGTAATAGCAATTTTTTCCTATTTTATTTTAGTATCATTTTTCACTGATGCTCGTCTCCGAATTGACTGCCGAGTGATGTTAAATTTATCCAATAGTCTACCTCGATAAATTACTTTTCCAATATTAAAATAATTTTCCAAATCGTTTCAGTAGCTCTTGAGATAAGTGGGTTCAAATAAACTCTTCGGCTTTATAATATTGAATAGTTGTGTCAGTTATACAAATTGAAATACCAACACCCTCTCCATTATAGATCTGCAGTGCGTTATGGTGCTCACATTATTAACAGTTTAATTTCTCGCTTCGTAAACCCTTCGCACAACTCAATTCCGGATCGTCTTTCCAGCCGATATATCATACAGCTAACTAAATGAGGCTGAAAGGTCTACGGAATATTCTCCAACTATCTTTTAGCACAGTTTCACGTGAATATATGTATGTATGTACCCAAGTTCTGGGCCAGGGGGGTCAATCAGATTTTGTAAAGCACCTAGTCAATTAATGAACATAAAAGGGTATTTTTATAGAAGTTATTTAATTATAGAACAGTTAGTTTTAAAGCAACTTTCGAGGGTATTAAGAAAGACGACTTAAGACTTTCTCCGCGAAAGAATCGCCCATAACATTAAGAAATTTTCTATGTACATTGAGCACAAAAGTCCATGTATTCTACCTTTGTCCGTAATCGATCTCAGCCACGGTTTTACACGTCTAAGTGTGCTAAATGAACTTTCCATTGTGGCAGTAGAATAAGATTTTACCAGAAGTTATTTTTTTAACTTTTATCGAGAAAAGAAGATTGTAGGAACGTAAACAAAATCCAGGTGGAGGCAGCTGCCCTTACCTACCCCACCTGGGTACGCCTATGTATGGGACACGGAGTTCGGAAAACGGAGTGCCGTTTAATGAGTGAATAGATGTTTTATGATGATGAAGGGTTTGATAGAGTCAATCAAGAGTAATAATTCTCTTTTCTAAAGAGAGGCCTATGTAATTTCGTCCTCGTCAGCAATCATTACTGCCACGCTTAAGGCAAGATGTAATGCTTTAGAATAGGAACCAGTCTTGAGCGAAGAGAGCAGAGACAGATAGATATATAAAACGGACATTAGCGAAGGAAGATGCGGGCACAACTACATAATAATTATTATATGAATAATGGAACACGAAAGCTTAAAAGTTAGTAGATACTGGTGGACACTTTAAAACTTACTTTAAAAATAAAAAATATGATTCAGGTAACCCCCAGCTGCTCTCTAGTGATAAAAATTACACTCATAAATGTTATCCATTAAAAATGTGAGTGTTTTATGATCATAATAAACCCGATTCGATGGGTGACCATTAAAATCATTTTTCGTACGTAAACTTCACCCATAAACCCTTTATGACGTTCCACACCTGCGTTTACTGATAGAGATTTGTTTTATAGGTACACATAGAAGCCACAGTTTTGTCGCATATGAAAATTTTATCGGCAATCAAATTGAGACAGAAAGGTGGTAATTTTTGTTCATATAAGAGTAAAAAGATTGTCGTTCCTAATTGCTTTGTGAACATATGTGGGAAGCTTTATGGGTAGTATAAAGCCTAAAAAATCAGTCAGTATTGTATTTAAGTCATTAAAAATTGTATGTAGTTAACCAATAACCTTTGAATATCATGTTGCCTGATTACGCAAGAGCACCAATCAATCAGTACCTACTGATATTGTATCCTTATAGTCATCATAGCTTGTGTATTAACTGTTGTAATATTTACATTCTATAACAAAGTCCTACGCCGCGTCTATTTGTCTGTCTGTCTACGATAGACTGAAAAGCACTGCACGGATTTCGATATGGTTTTTACCGATAGACAGAGTGACTGTTGAGGAAGGTTTTCGTATATAATTTCTTAAATTTTTGAGTAAATTGGCTAAATTGTAACGATATATTTGGAAGACCTCAGAAAAAATTAATCAGTAGATCTTCTCGGGGTAAAATAGGCTATATTATAATTTCCGTAAAGAGCCCGCGCGAAGCCGGGGCAGGTTGTTAGTTACCTTAACAAATAAATAGCCTACAGACCTTTGATATCGCTTAGTACTTGGTTCTGGAGGTCTGATGGTAGTTGGTCTACGTAAAAATTTAGACGCGGCGTGGTAAACTAAAAAGCCGTCCCCACGGGCTATGGGAAAAAGGAAGTAATGATGTCAATAGGAGTCAAAAGATACAAGGTTAATTTATTTATGAATAACAATTATTCATGGCAGCTCATTCGGAACAATCAATTAGTAAACTTGGGGACGCGTAATCAGCCATAGCGAAGCAAGACGTCGAACTAGCTATTAATTTGTCGCAGGTTCATTGCATATGTATTAGTTGAACCTACCGACATAAACTACATTAGAGAACAAGATAATTGGTCAGTTTTCCCAGTTTCTGTTGAAGTTACAGTTTCGCCCAATCAACTCTATTTAATAGTTAATCCATCTTTTAACTACGAGATGATATCTGTAGTTATGCAATGATTTATTTCATTTTTATTTCATTTATTTAAAACCAGATAACAAAAACTTCTCTTCTTCTCCGGATGCCTCTTCAATCCTGAAGGTTGGCCGTCAGTTTCCTGTACTCCTCCTTGTCATTGGCCAGGCCGAACAGTTTCTCAACGAAGGTGGTACCAGTCCACAACAAAACAAAAACAGTCCTGAACAAAAACTTAAAGTTTATAATTGTATGTTAGATATAACTTACAAAATATAACTAATATACAAAAATAAAACGACAAATATTTGGAGCACAAGTTTAGTTTAACTCTGGCACCCATGTTAAGATTTAACTTGTGTTATGGGTACCAATGTTTTTGGGCTCTCAGAGAAAATGATTAAGTCGTCTGCGAAACGTAAGTGAAAGAGGCGCTCATAGCCCAGTTGCACTCGGTGATTAGAAACAATCATCGAGGGTAAGCAACGATGGCGCGGTCAGTACCTGGATGGGTGACCGCTGGTGGCATGTTACCATGAGCGTCTCCGTGATTCGGAGGTCACGTTAAGCAGTCGGTCCCGGTTCTTATCATACGATAACAGTCGTGAAGCTTAGTTGGAGGCCTTCGGGCGGCTTAAAAACGTCCAACGACAAGATTTACGTAGCCACAACGTATTCTTGCCAGTCCCCAACCCGCACTTGGCCAGCGTGGGGACGTATGGCCTTAACCCTCTCCTGAGAGGAGACCCGAGCCCAGCAGTGGGACATTATGGGTTGTTGTTTGTTTGTTTGTTTGAAACGTAAGTGGCTCAGATTTTCGCCGTTTATATTTAATCCCTTATTCCTCCAATCTAGGTTTCTAAATATAATTTCTAAGGCGGCTAAGAATAATTTAGGTGAGATGGGATCTCCTTGACGTACGCCTCTTTCGATAGGAAATTTTTCGCCTATAGTTTTTTAACTTAACTTGAGCTGTACTCTTGGTGTATATATTTTGGAGTATTCGTATGTATTTTGTTTGTACGCCTTGTATTTGTAGTGCATTCCATATAAACTCGTGTTCTAGTGTGTCGAATGCTTTGTGAAAATCTACAAACCCTAGGTGGTAAGTCTTGTTATATTCTTTATATTTTTGTAGTATTTGTCTAAGGGCGTTATGGGTACCATACCATACCAATTATAGGGTCCAGTGTCACTTACTTATATAGTCTATAATACATTATTATGAACTTTTCTGTTATGTCATATATACATGTTACATCAGTACATATATACAGTGCATACATCAGTAAATTTTATCTGTCAAATATGGCATATAATAAAGTCTGTTGGTAACGAATGGGAGAACCAGGCTCAGAGGTAGATATGTACAAAAATGCAGCGACATATAATAGAAGGTTCCAGGCTTGTAGGCCCACGGCCGTAGATCAAGGTCGGATAAAGAGTAATTTTTAAAATTAGGAATCCTGATAAGCTTGACTACCGCAACTTTCTTTGTATGGATATAAATGTTTTGTTTTATAAAATTATATTAGACTCACAATTGCGTAAACATGAATTAGCAACTAACATTGCGTTGAGATATGTATCACATAATCATCACTTAGGACAATTTAGCAATGAAATGAATAGAATGAGTTGGCAATCGCACGTGGCAATGATATTTTGTATGCATAAAGGCTAGTTAGTGCCATCTATGCGTAGTTAGGAGGAATGTACAGAATATTTAGTATAAAATGAAGTGGCTGCCGCTGTCTTAGATCTTTTAAAGTACTCAACAGCTTTTAATGCAGCAGTCGATAAGCGTGATTCGAAAGAAAGTTTTATATGTGTAATACATGCAGATTATATTAGAGGAAATTCGAGACTATTTTCCGTGCGATGTCGACCCGGGCAAGCACTTGTACCTAGAGTAATGATAAAATATAAAATTTAACCGACTTCATAATTTATAATGTTCTAACATTTTATTCTGACACATTCTATAAAATAATTTCTTTGCAATTTGCTGTACTTGACATTTTTGGCTTGTTTTCATGTGACTTCTTTAGCATGCAGATAGTTGTATAGAAGAAAGATTTCTGTCTAATCTAAGTTAGAACTAGACAGAACAAGACAATTATTTAATACTTCAATTGAAAATTATTGTTATTTATATATGTGCACAGTGCACACATAATGTAAACATTGCATTGATGAAAACGCAAATAGATGCATAAACTATGGCGTAATACGGACATTCACAAAGAGCTATCTGAAAATGCACGCACACTTTTAAACCACTTGCAAAATGCAAGATCACTAACCAGTGATAAAGAAATCAATTTCCAACAAAAAATTTCTACTAAAGTTGAAAGAACCTATCAAATCGTTACTACATGAGAGAAAGATTCAATAAAAGTCATAAATTACATACCATGGCCCATAAAAGCATGACTGGTATCAATAAAGAGATCATCTCGGATACATCTCACAGCAATTTATCACATATTACGAAAGAAAATCGTGATTCGACTAGACATACTATAAGATAAATATATGAAACTGTCAAACTAATTGTTGTCTGTTATGTCTCTGTCATCAATAGCCATTGAGAAAATAGCTCTTCTCAAGAAACTTGCCGTTTAACGTGACTGGAAGCAAAAAGTCTTCTCCATTTGTCATAGAGAACAGAATATGGCACTTTCATTCGCTTTACGAATGAGAAAGAGTGCGGAGATCGTTTTTTGTTTTTGCGAAAAACGGTCCCCGTTTCATGTCATCTACTTTTTTTTATATTTCTTATCATTAATTTCATCAAGACGAAGACTTGAAGACTCGAAGACTTAGAATTGAAGACTTGAAATACTTGACATTGGCAGAAATAGCTGATCCGGCTGATTGCCATTCATCAAAAGAAGAAGAAGAGAAATAATACGAAGATCGTTTTTTGTTTTTGCGAAAAACGGTCACCATTTCATGTCATCTACATTTTTTTTATATTTCTTATCATTAATTTCATCAAGACGAAGACTTGAAGACTCGAAGACTTAGAATTGAAGACTTGAAATACTTGACATTGGCAGAAATAGCTGATCCGGCTGATTGCCATATCATCAAAAGAAGAAAAGAAAGAGTACGAAGATCGTTTTTTGTTTTTGCGAAAAACGGTCCCCGTTTCATGTCATCTACTTTCTTTTATATTTCTTATCATTAATTTCATCAAGACGAAGACTTGAAGACTCGAAGACTTAGAATTGAAGACTTGAAATACTTGACATTGAAAGAAATAGCTGATCCGGCTGATTGCCATATCATCAAAAGAAGAAGAGAAAGAGTACGAAGATCGTTTTTTGTTTTTGCAAAAAACGGTCCCCATTTCATGTCATCTACATTTTTTATATTTTTTATCATTAATTTCATCAAGACGAAGATGTGAAGACTCAAAGACTTAGAATTGAAGAGATTAAATACTTGACATTGGCGAAATAGCTGATCGGGCTGGTTGCCATCTCATCAAAAGAAGAAGAGATCGTTTTTTGTTTTTCGAAAGACGGTCCCTATTTCATGTCATTCACATTTCTTATATATCTTATTATTAATTTCATCAAGACGAAGACTTGGAAGACAGATTGGCACAAAGAAGAAAAATATACACAAAATTAAAATTTAAGTGTCTCTTTGTCATTTCAAATTAATAGCTTGTCAATAAATGCAAAAGGAAGTATATACGGTACTTCTTTCAAAAAAGCAGCTGTGTCGGTCTGTCAGTCTGTTTGTTACCGCTGTTCTGTAGAACTGCTGGACCGATTTTGACGAGACCTCCATTGGCTACGCTACATAAGTTGCACTACTTGGAAGGTAGTAGAACCACGCTGATTTCAGCACGGTTGGGCCGGCTCGACCGGGGCAGTACTACCTCTCACAGGAATCGTAAAGTGACAGCGTTCGTGCTGTCGTGTTTCGTTAGTGAGTTCGAGACCGGGGGCCCGATGATGTAGAAGCATCACTAGGCCGCCATTGCCGCAATGAATATAGTGACCACCACTCTAGGATTCTGCTCGTTCTATCCGTCAGACAGAGCAATAGGCAAGGCCACACATTTAAAAAAAAATTGTACACTATATTTTATCATTTTATACGTGTATAATAATTCCTTAAATCCTCACTTCGATTGTACGGTTATAATTACTAAAAAGATGTGCCCATCACTTATTTTTCTTATATTTAATACTTACCCCCTATATTGTTCGTAATTGGCAGAACAAAGGGATGAAATAAAAACAACGTGTATCAATATAATTATATATTTGATTTCTCATGTAAAATTAACACTTAAAAACTAATGGGCTCTTCATGCATTCGTCTAAAGTCTATAAATAAGCTCACCAGTCAGACATTCTTGTACAATTAGAACAAAGACATCTTTGTAACAATTAATCTATTTAAAACAATTTAAGAATTAATTACTAAGCGAGCCATGACGCAATATTTTTATATATAGCAGCTATTTTGGGTCTTATTTTAAATTGACAACATTTCATAGTGTATGCACGTTTTCTTATTACTGCCAAGATCTATTATAAAAGTATAAAATTAGCAAAGCGAATATTTAAAATTTCTTTATAATATAAGTCTTCTGTTTACCTTCTTTTTTCTGAAGTCTAGATTTGAAAGTCAAAATATCAAGCATACAATATTTTTTTTAACAGTATAATTTTAAACTTACAATGTTCGATTTTGATTTTTTAACATGGTTTCCGTTCAATATAATGTCAAAACAGTCTTATTAAGGCAACCTACTAAAAATCGCTATTACTAAATATAACAAAACAAAGTCCTCCGCCGCGTTTGTCCGTCTGTCTGTTCACGATAAACTCAAAAGGTTTTTACTTATAGAAAGAGTGATTGTTAAGGAAGGTTTTCGTATATAATTTGTTAAATTTTTGAGTATATAGGCTTTAATATAACGATATTTGTTGAAGACGTCGGAAAAAAATTAACTCTCACATCTCAGAGAAACATAGGCTATAATTATATTTACCCTAATGCACCCGTGCATCATATAAGCGAATAAGTTTATTAGATTCATCTGTACATAAATATAGAATTTTTTTTTTTGGATTTAGATTGAATATAATACAATTATTTTAACGTGATTTATGTTGTACAAATTTTATCCTAAAACACTACCATTATATATAAATATTTAAAAAATTATATAAAAGGTAAACCTTGTTTGAGCTTATAGAAAAATCTCAATTTAAGTCTATAAATATTATATACATATACACTTGAAGTTTTACAAAAAACAATTAGTTACACATTTTTGTGCACGATTGTACTTTACGCACACAGCCATCTTCAATTCTATAACGTATCGGTGCTTTGTATAGAAATGATAAATGTGTGTGTGTCAGGTACAGGCGTGCACATATTGATTGATTCTGTATTTTTATTAATAAGGCTTTTGAATTTGAATTATTTTGTTCGGCTAGTTTATTACACCATGGTTGATATTTATATTCTTACACGAGTTTACATTTTTTTTTTATTAATTTTATCATAACTGAAATCTTCTGATAGAGTGGTGTACTTGCATTTATACTTGAATGCACTTGTGTGGACTCGCCGAGTGTAGTGAAGTCGGCCGTGTCTACATGCCATTGTATGCGGGACCACCACCGCCTTCTGGGACCACCCAGTTGATGTTCTGTGAAGGGTCTTTGATGTCGCATGTCTTACCTGTAACGGATTATATTGATTACTATAAACTTTGTAATCTAATTATTATTCTTATTAAATTAAATTATTTTTATGTTAAGACAATTAGCTAAGTACCTGATCGTCAATTTTCGTGAGCAGGCTGGCCTAGCAAAGAGAATTACTATTGTCTTTCAAAGAGAGAATTAGTATTGTCTTATAAAGTGACAATCTTGCTAATTTTTTGGGATCGTTACAAGTAAGATAATGTGGAGAATTTTTTGACGCTTGTTTTCATTTTTATTTATTTGTCTTTATTGTATATACATAGTAAGAAATGGTACAACAAGAACAGTCACACAGTATGTATAACAATTGGCGGTCTTATCGCTCTCGGCGATTTCTTCCAGACAACCATAACACGGATATGAGGGTTTCAAAATTTTTTAAATTTAGTGTAACACATTTAGTGTAACAACTAGACACTATTCATATTACACAAACATACTTATACCTACACAAATACATATACACACTGAAATATATATATATATATGTATGCATACACATACAGACTAATATACATTGTTGCTTGTATGTATTTTAAATAATTTATTTGCTTTTTACCCGGCTACGAAAAAAGAAGGGTTATGTTTTTCGAGTAAATGTATGTATATTTCTTTGGTACGCCCTAGAGCCTAAACGGCTTGTCCTATTTTTAGGTGAGTGGTGTCTATAGATTCGTCTTAATCATGAGAGTGACACTGGGTACATCAAAATTAAAAAAGAAATATAATTAAGGATTTTTTGAGCCAAAAATAAATTCCATAAGAAAAGTTTTCAAAGTACATCGAGTGTGATATCAAAACAAAGAATTTTTAACGGTGATTACGAATATATATATATATAACTTATACGTTTTATACATGATATTGACGCAGTCGGGTTTTATATTTTTGTATTTTAATTTAAATATTTAAAACTTCATTGAAGGATACTGTGGTGTAAGTAAAGAGGTTAGTCTTTGTAGACATGTTATTTTTAGCTGTAAGATCGGCGTTACTACAAATATTTTTGTTAATGCAAGTGTAGTATACTAGTAAACAAAGGCGACTAAAACTGAAAAACACAATATTTTCTTTTTTAACATGTATAACAACATCATTTTGAGGATGGGATGTGGCTTTTACCCGACTACGGCGAAGCCAAAAGGAAGGGTAATAGTTTTTGCAGTGTTTGTACTTTACACCGTATCACCTAAACTACTGAACCGATTTTAATAAAGTTTTAAAAGATTCGTATTGATGGCCCGGATGACAGAAATGACAATGGCAGGTTTGTATAACACTTTTTTAACCAATTGAATGAGGTGTCAATAGCTTCGTAACCAATGGCTCGGGTGTTAAAGGTTGCATAAACTTTATCAAAAGATTTTTTTAAGGAATCATTATTTCGTTGTAGCTATGATTTAATAGGGTCAACAATAGATATTAATTTTAAAAGGGACAGTCAAAGACAAAGGCAGTCTGGTATAACGCTAGTGTAAACTAAAAAATTTCGCCGTTCATACTTACAGTGGATACAGTTCTGTGCGTTGATCTGGAGACGTTGGCCATCGCCAGTCTCCATCGGGACATACTCGTACACACCTACAATTTGATATAGATACAATTAATTTACAAGTCATAATAGATTTTATTCAGTACAAAAAACCAATGTCCACACAACAATGGATCACTCCTTTCCTTCATAGATTTAACTCTTAGAATTTACTCGTCTTTGTTTAAATTCACACACTATACTCTTCAGTATAAAGGCGTGTTTCCTGCGCCTAAATATAACCAAACAAAGTAAGGAAACAAGTTAACAAATCATGTTAACAATATATTTTAACAAAACATGTTAGCCAGTCTCCTGCGATTTTCGATTATCAAACACGAACATATAAATAAATAAATAAATATTTTCGAACATTTTAACACACAACGCCATCTAGTCCCAAACTAAGCAGAGCTTGTACTATGGGTACTAAGACAACTGATATTAATAAATATATACTTTTTTTTTGTAAATACATACATATTATACATAGAAAACACCCAAACTCCGAAACCAATATTTGCAGATCATACAAACATTTGGTCCGACTCAGGAATCGAACCCGAGACCTCTAGCACAGCAGTCGCGTACGCTACCACTACGCTACCGAGGCAGTCATATAAACTTAATACACAATCTCAATGTCCGCGAATGAATATTCCCTCCTCCCCCTACACTCCCCATCATGGCGGGCGAACGCGGGGATGTTTTACGTCCGCTAACATGCTTGCTTGTTTGAGCTAACAAAACAGTTAGATCAAGCCCATATTTTGTTAGATGTTTGAAGTTAGCAAAAACAAAAGTGTCGCAAGAGACCTGGCTTTAGTTAATTAAATAAGTATTTGTTTCGAATATAATGAATTTTAAAAGTTTGATATGTTATATTGTAACCTTATAGTTGAATGTACGGCGAAACAGCATAATACGCCACGCTTCGGCATGAATGGGCCGGCTCGACCGGAGTGATACCACGGCCTCACAGAAAACCGGTGTGAAACAGCGCTTACGCTGTGTTTCATCGAGTGAGTGAGGATACCGGAGGCCCATACCCCAATCCAACGCCCCCTATCCCCCTCACCATCCCCCTTCCCCCCAGGCCGCCATAGTGTGGGTCACCATGCTGCATTGTTCTTTTTCGCATGGAGGATGGTGACCACCACTCTTGGATTCTGCTCATGCTTTCCATCAGGCAGGGCAGAGTCATTTTGGCAGTTAAATATAAAAAAATAAATAATAATAATATCCATTTACAAGCATATGGCATATATTATTAAAAAAATATCTTGAATTCAAGTTTTATTACTTTTGAAACGTGTAAATTATTCACTATTTCGTTGGTTTGAATAGGATAGATGACACCTTACTCAAATTAATTACTTTTATCATCTTTTTTTATAGAATAGGGGGCAAACGAACAGACGTATCGCCTGATGGTAAGCGATTACCGCCGCCCATGCACACCCGTAACACCAGAGGCGTCACAAATACGTTGCCGGTCTTGGGGATGGGGAGGGGGATGAGGAGGATGAGGGGAAGGGTTGAATTATGGGCCTCCGTAATCCTCATTCGCTCGGTGAAACACAGCGCAGGCGCTGTTTCACGCTAGTTTTCTGTGAGGCGTGGTATCACTCCGGTCGAGCCGGCCTATGCATGCTGAAGCGTGGCTCTACCACGGTAAAAAATCTTAAAAAATCTATCAAAACGATTATTATCGTTTTGATAGCCTTTTTATGAAAAATGTACGAAATACAAACTTGTGACGTCACAGTTTTAGACTACTTAATTCAGTAACATACTTCAATGTTTATTTGATTACGATACAATCAACTGCCCTATTTTCGAGTACTCAGTAGTTCAAACTTTGTTTTAACATTAAAAAGCAATCAAAGAACTACAGATGCCGACACCGTGGGAGAGCCACGCTTCGGCATGAATGGGCCGGCTCGACCGGAGTGATACCACGGCCTCACAGAAAACCGGTGTGAAACAGCGCTTACGCTGTGTTTCATCGAGTGAGTGAGGATACCGGAGGCCCATACCCCAATCCAACGCCCCCTATCCCCCTCACCATCCCC
>PKRV01001789.1:0-85011 GCA_003709505.1 Hyphantria cunea | reverse complement strand
GATATGTATGTCACAAACCTGCAGGACAGAATCGTGCCTCAGGTCCGTCGAACTCGGCGAGGTTGCGTTTGACGGGTATAGTGTCGTCTTTCAGAGTCAAGTGGGCTGGCTGATCGGCTTCGTGGTTTGTGCCTGAAAACAAAATGTTTTAGTAAATTATTTTATAATAAAACTGGCGGACCGGCCAGGGTATTTTCCGATTTTTGATATTCTCGTATTCAACCTTCCTCGTGAATAACTATCGATTGCTGAATACTGCATTAAAATCCGTTGAGTAGTTTAAAAGACCTAAGTGATCATATCTCGGTAAGGACTTCAACTATACTCTATACGAAAAAATTATATTGAAGTGTATGTTAGTAATTTTAAATTAACAGCCTTTCACTAAATGCATGTGAAAGTATGTATAGTACTTACATAAAAAAAAACAAATTTTAAAATGTGTCTGTTTGTTTGTTCCGACTAATCTCTGGAACGGCTGGACCTAATTTGACGGGACTTTCCCTGATAGGTGGCTGATTATATAAGAAGGTAATTTTTTTTAGATTAGCTTTGCCTCCCTACTTTGTCCTTTTAAATCCTAGAGTAACAATGCAGCATGGTGATGGTCATTAGCGGAAGTAACATATAATGCCAAAAGAGTTACCCTGTCTTTTGACGTAGTCGGGCAAAAATTGAGCTCGTAACCAGATTATTGATAAGAAAAGAATGTTACTAAACATATAATAATAATAATAATAAATATTTCGGACATCTAACACACAACGCCATCTAGTCCCAAACTAAGCAGAGCTTGTATTATGGGTACTAGACAACTGATATGAATACATAAATACTTTTTTTTTGTAAATACATACATACTACACCTAGAAAACACCCAAACTCCGAAATAAATATTTGCAGATTATACAAACATTTGGCCCGACCCAGGATTCGAATCCGAGACCTCATATGTACTTAAAATGTACTTATTACCTAGTATTTGCATATTGTTCATAAAATATAGCCAGGCAGTGGTCCAGAGAGGAAATTCCATGTTCCTCCAGAGGTACCATCACCTGGCTATTGATATTGGCAAGTTGTACCTTATAATGCTAATAGGTCCGCGAATTTCTATATCGCAATACAGAATTAGCAGTTCCTCCGTAGTTCTGTGTAGCTTCGGTAGATGGCGCTATAGTATATTTTTGGCGAGCTATATATAAGATCGATGCATTCTCTTTACGCAATTCATTTTCCCGAGATGAAATTAAACTGTCGACTACAGTCGTAAGTTATCAATAACCAATAGGCAAAATAGTATCTTTTTAAATTCATATTCATATTATTAATTCGAAAGATGATGATGATGATATTTGGAATGGAGATACTTCAATTCTTGAGAAAGGACATAGGCCACTCTTTACGAAATAATCGATATCCGAGAGCGGAACCGGAGGAAAATGCTAGTTATTTATAATCTGTAGGGCTTACCAGTGAGTGCTACTGATGATAACAGGTCGAAGGTAACAACACCGTCTGGTTTAGGATATTCTATAGGCTGACTATCTTTGGCAGGCTTCAGTCTGGCGTGATCCGCGCCTGTAAAAAACAAACCAACTTAACTTTTTTTTTTTCAATATATTATACATTTCCCTGCTTTGGTGGCGCAGTAGTAGCGTATGCGATTGTTGAGCTCGATGTTTCGAGTTCAATTCCCGGGTCGGACCAAATGTTTTTATGATCTGCAAATATTTGTTTCGGACTTTGGATGTTTTCTATGCGGCGGGGCGGTGTGTCGGATTCGAACCGACTAAAAACACACGGTGTGCCACTCTGCGCCTGAGACGGAAGGGATCCGGGAACCGCTTTCTTACGCCATCCGAACCACATACACTAACAACTAGTTCAACTTTAGAATTAATATCCCCCTCTGATACCAATCGCTCCTTTGGAAAAACTGTTGTTTTAAGTAAAACCGGTTGAACTAGTAGCCGACCCCAAATAAAAAAAGTATAAAAAGCTTTATTCCCTCTGTTCATGGATAATTAGACTACAATTTTTACAAAAGATAAAAAAACTAACCTCCGTGGCTAAGGGTCCAAGGTTCCATCCCTCGCATCATGGTACTGAAACCGGAGTACGCAATACCACCGTACAAGCCCAGGGTTGTGTGAAACGAGGGTCGGCAGTTGCGGACTTGCTGTAATTGAATATCATAATTAATATTCAATAATTAAATACATCACCTTTTTTAACTAAAAAAATATAAAAGCTTTTGTTAATAGTTTCTAACTCATATATTTTTGTTATAAGCACTTAATTATATATTTACGTATTAAAGAACTCCCCAACTAACATCAACACAGAACCACAAACTTGAAATTTTAGTAGATGATGAATATGAAAAGCACCTGCTAAGAGAGGATTTTTGACAGATAATGCATGTTATAAGCACCTGCTAAGAAAAGATTTTTGACAAACGATGCATGTTATAAGCACCTGCTAAGAAAAGATTTTTGACAAACGATGCATGTTATAAGCACCTGCTAAGAAAAGATTTTTGACAAACGATGCATGTTATAAGCACCTGCTAAGAAAGGATTTTTGACAGACGATGTATGTTATAAGCACCTGCTAAGAAAGGATTTTTGACAGACGATGTATGTTATAAGCACCTGCTAAGAAAGGATTTTTGACAGACGATGTATGTTATAAGCACCTGCTAAGAAAGGATTTTTGACAGACGATGTATGTTATAAGCACCTGCTAAGAAAGGATTTTTGACAGACGATGTATGTTATAAGCACCTGCTAAGAAAGGATTTTTGACAGACGATGTATGTTATAAGCACCTGCTAAGAAAGGATTTTTGACAGACGATGTATGTTATAAGCACCTGCTAAGAAAGGATTTTTGACAGACGATGTATGTTATAAGCACCTGCTAAGAAAGGATTTTTGACAGACGATGTATGTTATAAGCACCTGCTAAGAAAGGATTTTTGACAGACGATGTATGTTATAAGCACCTGCTAAGAAAGGATTTTTGACAGACGATGTATGTTATAAGCACCTGCTAAGAAAGGATTTTTGACAGACGATGTATGTTATAAGCATCTGCTAAGAAAGGATTTTTGACAGACGATGTATGTTATAAGCACCTGTTAAAAAAGGATTTTTGGAAATTTCTCCGTAAGGGGGATAGGATAACATAAAAGTATTGTATGAAAGTAAGTAATTACCATGCTCTTATTAGCTTCACCTACATATAAGTTTTATGCATGTTTGTAACTAAATAGAAAGTAATTAATAATCATACGAGTGACGCGAATACTACTAGCTGTTGAGTAGTTTTACGTATAGACATTATTTTTTTAGAGATTGAGATCTATGGTGTGGACTAGTTCAGACACTAACTAACCTTTAATTCTTTATATACATAAGACTCGTTCAGCTTATCCACATACTGCGTAGGAGTGACACCCTTATCATGTGTGGCCTCGCCAGAAATGATGAGATCCATGGCTGCTTCGGCCGCCAGCATACCTGTGATGGAGAATATATTTAGTGCTAAACATGTATTAATAAATAAATATTTAAGACATCTCACACAACGCCATTTAGCTAGAATACTTAAAATAAAATGATATTTTTTTTTAAGCAAACCTTTTACAGATATTTTTACACATCTGACTTTACAGCTATCAAATGTAAATACATACATAATGACCCATCGAACTCAAAACCTCAACACAGCAATCTTTTTTAATTATATCTATATATAAATAAAAAGAATCAAGTACTCTTGTTTAATAATTTATATATATTTAACTACTATATATATCTACTTCAGTAGTATAATGGCTGTAATTAAACTTATAATCATGTTAATGCGGGACTGATGTGAGACTAGTATGTTACATGGGTGTTAAATGATTGAAGCGTGGGGTAAGAAGGGTGCGTGGGGTGAGTATGGTAAGTAGTGTGCGTGGGATGAGTAGGATGCGTGGGGTGTGTAGGATAAGTAGGGTGTATAGGGTAAGTAGGGTGCGTGGGGTGTATAGGGTAAGTAGGGTGTATAGGGTAAGTAGGGTGCGTGGGGTGTGTAGGGTAAGTAGTGTGTATAGATGAGAGGAGAACGATAGAGAAGTGGATTGCTTGTAGGGAGCAAATTACGTAGGGTGAGCTGGGTGTGTAGGATGGATAGTGCATACCGCTCTTCATGGCGTTGTGCGTGCCCTTGATGCGCGGCACGTTGAGGAAGCCGGCGGAGTCGCCGGCCAGCGCGCCGCCCGGGAACACGACCCGCGGCAGGCACTGCCACCCGCCCTCCACCAGCGCACGGGCGCCGTACGCGATGCGACTGCCGCCTGCAATAATCACCAGACTTATATGGCAAGCTCCCTACCACTTTTCAGTACTCTTTAATCGACTTCAAAAAGGAGGTTCTGTGTACCACCGTATGTATATTTTGACCAATAGAACCAATTAAAACTACTTTTCCACACAACATCCGATTGTTATAACGTCATCTAATCTAAATGATTCATCAACAATACGTTAGGTCTAGGAAGCTCTCGCTTCATTTCTTCACTCATTTTCGATCGTATGTAGTCAATAGCTTATCATCTTCCTTTCCATAATCCGAGCTGCTATTAAGAATTTCTTGAAAGAAAACCCAACAGCAGCCCGACCCGGGAATCGAACCCGAAACCTCTTGTTCGGCAGTCGCTTACGCTAACCGCTAGACCAACGAAATAGTACAGAAAATAGTTTTAATTGTTATATTATTTTATTTATTGCAGAACGATAGCGAACTGAGAAAGGCAGTTAATACACAATACAAAAATATAAACAGAAGCAAAATATTTTCTTTTTCTATACCTTCAAACATAGGCAAAACATAAGGATGCGTCTTGAACTTCTGGAATTCTCTGAAGGGGCTTAAGTAAGGGTTGCTGTAATCTAAACCCACGACGAAGCCCACGGCCACTAGTGGAGGTTCACCTTCTGGTACTTTTAAGTGATAGATGAATGAACCTCCGTATGTGTTCCTGTCAAGGGGCCAGCCAACTGTATGCTCCACAAGGCCAGGCTTGTGGTTCTGGAATTAAAAAAACATTAATATTAAAAGAGCTACCTTTCAAGTAATCAATTAAGAACTCGAAATGTCATCGCCGCAAATCATCTCGAAGATGTTGTAAAAATCAACTAAAGGGGTAAACTAACTACAAGAGCACGCTGTACTAACCGCCCTTGTCAGTGTGGTATACTAAGTGTAAAACCATTCATGGAGAAGGTTATGTCCAACAGAGATCTATTAATGGGCTTACATTTGCTGTCAGTCGGCTCTTACGATACCCACGGAATGAGTGGTGACACCTCGTTTCTTAATCCGTCACCAAACGGAACATTGTAAGTAAACAGTTTATAATCTATACGAATATTAATTATAATATTAATATTAAAAATTCGAAAGTACCTCTGTTATTTTTTTATGGAATAGGGGGCAAACGAGCGGACGTATTGCCTGGTGGTAAGCGATTACCGCCGCCCATAGACACCCGTAACACCAGAGGCGTCACAAGTGCGTTGCCGGCCTTAGGGATGGGGAGGGGGAAGAGGGGAAGGGTTGGCCTCCGGTATCCTCACTCACTCGGTGAAACACAGCGCAGGCACTGTTCACACCGGTTTTCTGTGAGGCCATTGACCGGAGTGATACCACATCACGTCTAAACCGCTGCACCAATTACAATGAAGTTTGACATACAGATAATTTGATTCTTAAGGAAGGACATAGGCTACTCTTTACCTCAATAACACATGTGTGTGTATGTACACGCAAGCGGAGCTGCGAGCAAGGGTAGTTAGTAATAAATAATACTCAATATTTCATTCATTTAATAATGTGTTAGCTCACCTCTGGTTTGACCTCCCACAGTTCCTTCAGTCCAATGCCGTAAGACTGAGGCTCGCTGTTCTCTCGCAGATTATATTTACTTGAAACCATTTTGGTCAGATGGCCGTGACAGCCTGGGACATAACAAGAGGCGGTAATAAAATTGACTGTAACGTTAGAAGGACGGGTTCGAATCCCGGTCAATGCAAAATATTTCTAAGTTTATTTATTAAGGCACGTCTTCATAAAATATACATGAATGCCAATAACTGATTTACGACTTTATGATTCAAACTGTGCAATGTAATAAATAATAGATTATATTCATATGAAAGTAATTTGCAACTAAATTGTTTTTGAAACAGCTTTTAATAATTCTTTGTATTTTTTTTAACAGATATTGATTTAAAACTTAAACTTGAAAGTGGTCAATAGGACAAAATAAATACAAACCTTCAGTAAAAATGGTGATTTTGGAGTGGAACTCCATTCCTCGTTCAAACATGTCCTTGGGGCTTCCGTCTTTAGCGATGCCCACGTCACCTGTCGCAACTCCCTTGAGCGATCCATCGTCACGATATATCAGGTCAGCGGCTGCGCAACCTGGCCATACCTGAAGACAGGTAAGGTTTATTTAAAAAAAACAATATATGAACTGCCGCACTTATAATATTCCTGTGTCGACGGGGTAATACTGTATACTGCTGTGGCAAGTTAAGAAATTGTTTTTTTTTTATTATTCACTTTATTACATCTATTGTAACATATATAGTAGACTAATGACTTTGGTGTACAAGGACCAAGACATCTGCGGTTAGGACTCCAAAGACAGGAGCCTCCTCACTATAGGAGCCGTGTGAAGGAGAACTGCCTTCTGTCAGACCTTGATCCAGCTTCGAAATGCAAACCTCGTAAGTAGTTTGATGAGTTTTATTTTCGAAGAAAAAATTTCACGTGTATATATATATATATACACGTGATATATAACTTCTGAACATTGGTATGTGAATTATATATTTATACATGTTTGAAGTTTACCTAACCATTATACAATCATCTTACTTTTAAACTCGCTTTCCAAGATAGCTTATATAATTATTCATTTAAGAATTAATAGGTTTAACATAACTAAAGAAATTTTTAATACCTATTAATTAATATAATTAATAACTAATAAATATTAATTTTCGGAGAAATCATTACATTACATTACGTAATCATGATATTTATATTTCCTTATCAGAAAAACTACATATCATAATGTAAACAACATTCAACATAATTTACATTTAGGCGTGGGACTAGCAGTTATATTGGTTAATAGGTATAAATAGGCAAACCATAACTCCGAAATATTTTTTTCAATACCAATTGATCGCGTTACTTTTAGAACAAATCATTACATACCTAATAATGTAAACAACATTCAACGTCATTTACTAGAGAAACATGGGAGTACGAATTATATTTTTTAATAGGTATAAATAGGCATAATATAACTAAAGTTATTCTTTAAAAAAACCTATTGAATAGTTTAATTTTCGATGAAATCATTACTTAAGTAATAGTCATATTTATATTTCCTTATCAGAAACCATATATCATAATGTAAACAACACATTTTTTTTAATACCTATTGATCGTGTTAATTTTAAAACAAACCATTACATACGCAATAATGTAATTGTTTACATGGTTACGTAAGTAATGATTCTTATAATAATTCACTAATGAATTGCTTCACTTAGAGTTGGTTTTAATTCAATCAGCTTATAAATAAATATACGTCAGTTTAAAGAATCCTCGCGATAACCGACATACATGCGGGCGCAGCCACAGGCACAAGCTAGAGTAGCTAGTAGCTTTAAGACATAAAACTGTTACTCCTATGCGTCTAGTAAACGATGTTGATCATTGTTTACATTTCGCTATACAGCTTCTGATAAGGAAATATAAATATGACGATAACATAATGATTTAATCGAAAATTAACTCTATCAATAGGTATTAAAAACACATTTAGTTATGTTATACCTATTAACTCCTATTTTTTAATAGTTTCATGAAATCTAATTATACTGCCAATGAGGTTGTAAATTATGTCTACAATAACTAGTAGTCAATTGTTATCTTATTTTCGAATTCGTTGGTGTTCAAAAATGTTCACCCATGGTGTTCTGTTCAACTGTTCGTCTTATAAGAAACCTTATTTTGGTAAATCACCAACTGGCCCTGTGGCGCAACGGATAACGCGTCTGACTACGGATCAGAAGATTCCAGGTTCGAATCCTGGCAGGGTCGTAATAAGACATTTTTTATTTTTAACTTTTATCGTAAATTAAAATATTATTATATCCATTTCCTAGATTATTAGTTATTATAACGATAGTTTTATTCGTATAAATAATAATAAATTACTACCTAGAGTATGAATATTCATTCCTGTTTTTTTTTGTTTGGTATTTTATTACAGAAATGTAATTTATCATTGTAATTAAAAATATACTATTTAAAAAGTAAAGTCTATATTTAAGCAGAGCATAGTAGAACAAAAACCTCTTTGTTATTGTTGCACTGTTTGTCAATTCTGATGGGTACAGACTAACTCTTTGGCTAAAACTAACCTATTGTAAAGAAAACATGCTTTTTGTTAATGTAGTCTCTAAGTAGTTCTTTGTAGTATAAAAATATTACTCGATGACTGACACGCGAAGAACAAACTAACAAAGAAATTTTAACAGGGTGTTGGTAGTAAGTATTGATAAATATTAATGTGAGAAAAACACAGAAGTAAGTTTATATAATAGCTAAAGAAATTGATTTTTTTTTTGGAATAGTCGGCAAACGAGCTGACCTGTCGCCTGATGGTAAGCGATTACCGCCGCCCATGGACACTCGCCACACCAGAGGCGTCACAAGCGCGTTGCGGGCCTTTGGGGAGATGGGGAGGAACATAACCATGTTATAAGCCTTTTTTTTTTTTGACGTGGTGGAATGCCTTTACGCACTTCGCTCCCCCCCCCCGCGGGCACAGGGGGTTCGCTTTGTGTGGGACTCCTGACTGACTCGCCAGACTACCCACTAAACCACCACGGTGTGCCACTCTGCGCCTGAGGAGGGAGGGATCCGGGAACCATGTTATAAGCCTCCCGTATTACCCGTATACTCACTCACAATTGATGTAGCTTCATATTGGTTATATCTAATTGTTTCATTGTATTATTGATTTCAACATACAAAAGTACTAGCAATAAAAGCACGAATGGACAGTGTCACAGAAAAGTCTCAGCATATGAGCAGGCAGGTTCGACCGGGGCAGTGCTACCCTCTCATGGAAAGGGGAGCTAAAATTACAGAATTCGTAGTTTTGTTGGTGTGTGAAAGACCAGGTGCCCAATGATGCAGAAGCACTTCTATAGACCACCATAGTGTGGTTCACCATGCTCCATTGTTGCAATGAATATGGTGACCCCTACTCTTGGATTCTGCTCAAGCTTTCCATCAGGCAGAGTAGAGTCAGTTTGGCAGTTTCATATACATATATATGTATTATACGATATATATGATTAAAAATAAATATGGGATTCATTTGCAAGACCATTGATGTACAGGAAAAGTAAGAATTAAAAAAAAGGCTAACTAAAGTCATACCTCTGCACCAGCTGCTTCTGCCTGTTCTCCAAGCCACTTCACAAGATGGCCAAGCCTCACAACATAGTTGCCATGATTGTAGTTAGGTAAACCTTAAACAAATGAATTTGGGTAGTAAGGCATAAATAGTTGTTTATGGTGAGTAAGAATGCTTGCTAGTTCGACAAGCTTCCTGAATCGTGTTTCTAGTGGTATTATACAATATTGTGTGAATAGCAAATATTAGAAAATAAGATAGCTAGGAACAAATACAAAACAAAGATATTTATAATTATTCATTGTCTCTTTAGTGAATTGCGCACACACACAATTCACACATCAACAGTCATATCATCATCAAGCAGCAACTGGGCAATAGGGCAGTCAATCAGGCTATAGTCAGTGACTAACAGTTCTTCAATGATTTTATCAAGAAATCGGTCACCATATGATTAATTTCTGTTGACTGTTGTACTGTTATTTTAAAGGATTATGCAGGCTACTACGGGACTTAATACTCATTGTCTGAATGACCAAACTATTTGCTTATGAAAAATTGGTATCATAGCTTGAACTTGACAGAACAATTTTTTTATATACATTGATAACTTACCTCTGAATGCAGGTAATGGTATTCTCCCACTCTTAGTTAGTAAACCAAACTTGTCTGCTGTAACCGGAGTATTCATTGGTGCATCTTTCTCTTTCCAATCTGGTATCAGCTCGTTAAGAGCTATAGGGTCCACACAGGCCCCTGACAAAATGTGCCCTCCAATCTCAGCTGCTTTTTCTAGCAGAGTAACTCTAACTTCCTGAGAACAAGATTAAGTATAGAACTGAACATAAAATACACAAAGTAAACTAGAGGAAGCCTTTATTCAGCAGCATATGGCATTGTATGATTGCTAAGATTAGTCAAAATTGTAATAAGATGTTTTGTGTGTGTGTGGAGGTGGTTGGTTCCAGAAACAGGTTGATTAATATAATGGCAATGGTGCTAATTCTATTGTTGTATCACTTGACTAGACTAAAACCTCTCTTTTTAGTAAACCGATTTCTAGTATGTATGTATTTAGATGATGTTTATTTTTTATGTGACGGACATAACTTTTTAGTCAATTATCAGCATTAAGAGCATTGTTTGATTCAACTATACTTACTTTTTAGTGATTTTTAATTTCGTTTTGAGAATTTTTCAACAACTGAATCAAAACCAATACCTTAATTGAAAGAGAAAGAAGTTAAACTAGTGGAATATGAAATTATATATGGAAATTACTTACAGCTCCCTTTTCCTCTGCTATTTGTCTTGCTCGAATGGCAGCAGCCATACCAGCTGGACCTCCTCCAATAATTAAGATATCTGTCTCTTCCGCCACCCGTTCCATACTTATATCTAAACATTTTAATAGTCCAAGTTACTCATAGTTAAAAATTTAATGAAAAAAATATACTATTCTTTACATCATCTGTTAAGTTCTTGGATATGACAACACATTTGCAGGTGGTCATCAATTATAATTGTCAATTAAAAACACATTGCTTAACAATGTTTATCGCTGTTACGCATCGTTAATTATCATTATCTGATTGTTAAAATAAAAAGGTAAACTAATGTGTCCTTGTTTCTACGGAAACTTCTCACTTATTTACCACTTACCTTTCCATCTTGGATCCTTGTCTCTGGGATGGATAGTGTAGTGTGTAGTTATTTTGGGGTATGCATCTGAATAAAGCCTTCTTGCAGCGCTTGTTAGCCTCCCCACTGAAAGTTTCATAAGAAAAAAGAAAACGTCACATGTTAAACCAAAACAATGAACTTTGAACTTTTATATTTAGTATCTTTATTGCATAACAATACTCAACAAGGTCAAATAATTAATGTTATCACTGTTCGATGACAAAATCAATTTAATAATATTAATGCAGGTTAACTAGAACAAGCAAAAAGATTAAAAATCCAACTCACGAACAGCTGATAGACAACATACATGCAACAAACTTTTTATCCTTGACTTTTTACACAACAAACCGTCAACAAAAATTAAATATATATGTTATACTTTATTTCACAATTTATAAACGATGAAAAACATTAGCTTATATTTAAAAATACAATTTATTTACCCTGACGAGACGAACTAACAAGTGCCGCCGCCATAGTTAAAAACAATATGCGTTCCGATTCGTCTACAACAGACGACTACATTGAAAATTTATTTTTTTCTGGAACTACTATTATAACATTATTATTAGAATGAAGATAAGGAAGACAGTATAAAAACATTTAAATACAGAGTATACTCCACTATAGGCAATATTTACTGGTATAAAAATTCAAATTATTGTGTGAAATGTTTATGATAAAATTATGAAGAACGTATAAACGGAACGTAGTTTTTCCGCGGGAACTTTCTTATTTTTTTATAATAATCACTCAATTTTACTGAGTTCACGTTGCGTATTTAATTATGATAATGTAGCTTAAGTTCATAGGAAAGTAATAACTAATTATTTTTACATAGAAAATTTCATTTTATTATTATGAATAATGTAGCTTAATGCAGGTGTTACAACAATCGAGAAGGCCCTGGAGGACGATCTTCACTCAGACCCGATCCTCCGCCGGCGAAGCAGGCGGCGGAGGCGCGCCTACCAGCGCCTCGTGGGCTGGATGTGGCAGCGGATGGGCGGGACGGGTTTTTCCCTCCACCCGCTTCACAGGCCAGCCGCGAGGGGGCGACGTTACGCGTGTGCCGTACGTCGTCTAAATTGAGAGGTTTTGAACATCAGAAAGTGCCCGGTTCAGTGAGGGCAGGCGCTGGAAGGGGTCCGTATGGCGAACAAGAAACAACAAGACTAACAAGAAAGCGTTTCCCGGATCTCTCCCGTCTCAGGCGCAGAGTGGCACACTGTGTGGTTTTAGTCGGTTCGAATCCGACTCACCGCCCCGCCGCAAACCCCTGTGGGGTGAAGGCCCGAGGGGGTTTCCACAGGCAAAAAAAAGGGTTACAAAAATTGAAGATATTTATGCTACCCTTGGTAAAGTTAAAGCATTTTTTTCTAATCTGTTTTGTCTTGGACTGGTACATTTGGACTACCAACTCCTGGATTGAACTTTGACTTATGATTAACAAGAATGACTTATGACAAACTATTGCAAAAAAATTATTTACCTGGCCCGTTCTCGGGTTTATCAGACCGAGACGGTTCTAAAATTATTCCATTCCGACTCCGCCCTGTCCTTCAAAAGAGAGATCCTCCAGATTGATATAAGAGGTGAGATGGTGTTGAGTTAGAGAAACAACCTAATAGCCGTCTCGATGTTATACATTTGTTCACCCAAGCCATGCATTCTATAGTCACGGCCTGAGGAATGTTCTGTCCATGATCTGGCTATTGCATGATCTTATAAGTATCTTTTCCTGGATATCTCCTGCGTCAGCCGATATAAGGGGTAACGCTTTTTCTCTCCAGCTAATCCTCCATAAAGGGTTCTATTGCTGCTTTTATTTAGTCGGCACGCTTTTCCGTACAAAAAATTTCGCTTGGTATCGAAAGATATGGGAATTTTTCAGGCGCTCGTTGGCTTCAAATTGTACAAAATACATAACTACATAATGATGATTGTGGCCAACTTAAGTAAAGATTTTATAAAGTAGAATAATTCCAAGCTGATAAACATTTGCAGTTATTTTCGTAGTTTGACTAATACCTATAGATGTCATTATTACCAAATAATACAAAATACAAGTTTAGACATTAAAATATTAGAATAAATTTTGTTTTCATTTCTATATTTGGTTTTACCGATCCCTTAAAAATGATGCTGTTAGCTACCGCCAACGCATTCGATAACCTGCCATTAGGTTGCTTCAGGGAAGTACTCCACTAAGTACCATGGAGTCTAAACTAGTAGTAGACTGTTTCGAAGAGCGTTCCGTCATGACCGAAGTCAAACATGAATACCTGATGTGTCGCCGCGTCGACGTATGTCGTGCTATGTTAAAAGGGGTCTGTTTTTGGCATCTTCCTGAAAAACATAAGGTATGACTGCGCACCTTCTACCCGAGCTAGTAGTAATATGTTACACGAATGACCCGTTGGTTACAGATGGAAGGCCGTACTTAAAAAAACTTGTCGCCAGGGATATCTCTTAAGAGGTTAGGCGCATTAAGGTGCTGAATCTGTTTAAAACGAAAGTTCTTTTATGTTATAGGTACAATGGGTTCGATTCGGTCCTCCCAGCGGATCGGGCCCAAACAAAGTGTCTGGGTTTGATCCTTACCGAGGGGTGTCTGTTTGGGGAACACTTCAGTCAGTTTGCTTTAAAGTTGATCAGCACTGTGTCTCCCGGGAACGACTTTTGTGAAATTTGGGAGAACGTTGCGTCGCGACTAAGCAGAATTATCCGATCAGTGACACTACATGGTGCACCGGTGTGGATGATGGCTTTGATCACCCAAAGTAGGGCAGTCAGTTTGGCGCGTACATCTGGAGCCCTCAGAGGATTATGTCGGTTAGATCCATACGTGGTTACCATAAAATATCTACGGAGAGGGTGCGGTAATCGGTACAGAGAGATACGCCAGTGGCGCGGAGTCACTTGCTAAGTCACAGCGTGCTGCTGTTGGCTTCGCCACCGAAGAAGCGTTTCAGCCTGTTACTGTGGAGTAGAAAGGGTGTCAGCATGGGACCCTTTCCTTCCGCTTGCCCCAAGTCCTTTCTTCGGCTGCTTCAGAAAGTACCTGCATTCGTATTTTTGTAGTGAATTGAATATTTTCATACATTTAGTGTTAAAAGTTGAGAGTATTTGGTAAACTGTACAGTACTAGAACATTTTTATGTTTGTCAAATTGTCGAGACTTCTTTTCTCCGCGTAAATAATTGTGTTTATTTTATTTCTATAAGACAAAAAAAATATATGACCTAATATCTACCTCCCCATCAAATTCGCCGCCCTCCAGCCTACTTGGCCTCGTGGTAATTCCGCCATTGGGTCGTGTAGATACTCTTTCTTATCCATTTATAGTGATTATTTTTAATATATCCTCCAAATACTTTTTACCTAATTAATATATCTAACAATCTCCTTCTACTTTATCATTCTCACAACACTGGGTGTGTTGGCTCTTCGTTTATTGTGTAGTCTGCGCATTTGTGGAAAGCGCTTCCTCTGGAAGTTCGGTCAGCAAGAAGCTGTTACTCCTTCAAGAAGAAAGTGAATGATCTCTTACTGGGTGCACTGGTGAGCTAAGAGCACGCACGTTTCGCCAACATTTATGTATGTGTGTATTACTGTACGTTTTGCAGGGAGTGTTCTAATATTGGCTTTGTCGGATTTTTATACAAACAAGTACCTTGTAATCTGACAAATTACAGATCCAATGATAAGATTTTATATGTAAGATATTTTATATGAGAGATTACCATTTTTATCAACCTTTAAACAAAATAATAAATAAAACCATAATATAGGTATATACTTTTATTAAAAAAGCTTAGGAATAAATAAAGAACGTCGTTAAATATGTGGAACTACTTGACTGGTTTCATTTGCCACAGACCGTCGTTCAGGTAATGACAATTCTCTATGCCTACACCTTTGTTCACCTTGGCTCTGGAAACAAAAAAAATACAAAATAAAAACAAAACTTTTTACATTATAATATTTTAGGTGAATTAACATATTTTTCTTGTAAGTAACTTTTAGAAACATTTTTTTTTAATATTATTGCTGCAAAATATTGATAAAAATACGATTTATCAATATTTTTGATACAGTAAGTTTCTGGTGATCCGCAGAATGCTGATAGTAGTTTTATTTACTATTACGTTTTTGGTCACACTAAAAGTTAAAAAAAATGTAAGCATCCGGAACATTGAACGCGTAATTATTTTGTATGTAGAGTTTGACTACAGTAAGAGTTATACAGATTACATCTATCGATAAAAAAAACGCCACGATAGTACCATCCTTTTCTCGAATCACGGGAGAATCACGCTTCGACATGAATGCTTGACGGCCTCATAGAAAACCGGTGTGAAACAGTGCTTGAGCTGTGTTTCACCGAGTGAGTGAGGATACCGGAGGCCCACACCCCAACACGTCCCACAACACCTCCTCCATCCCCTCCCCATCCCCCAAAGGCCGACAACGTACTTGTGACGTCTCTGGTGTTGAGTGTATCCATAAGCGACGGTAATCGCTTACCATCAGACAATACGTCTGCTCGTTTGCCTTCTATTCCATAAAACAAAAAAACTGTTCAGTCAATTTTCGACTCCCTTTAAATTCGTTGTCGATAAAACTAGAGACCTGAATTTAGTAACCAAGCAGGCTTTGTATAGACTCAGTATATTTCAAATTTTATTCAATTCGAACCAGTAGTTTGAAGAATTTTAACCAGTAAAATTTTCTTACAGTCCAAGATCTCAATCAGCGCAGACTTGCGTCATTTTAGGAGAGATGACATTTTTAGGATCCAATTTAATATAAAATATATTACCTGTGAGATCTATTTTTTCATTTCTATCATATCTATAACAACTGTTGGTGATAAATAAATAAACAATATAAGTCTTACATGTCAGTAGTGGAGAGCGAAGTAGTGCCAATCGCCAGGGCATGATCCTTGCCCTCTGCCATAACTGCCACCACCTGACCCTTATCCACCGTAGTCATTCTTGCCCCTTGAGAAGTCAAACCAGGGCACATGATGTTGGCACCGCTCAGCACGAAGCGAATGGCACCCTTGTCGACCTGCTGCATCGGCAGAAAGAATGGATCTGAAATTGACAGAATTCACAAATTAGACTTACTACATATCAATTTTTTAATTGACATCGCTTGATAATTAATTTTGTGGACTATTGAATAATACTGCATAGTTTATAATATTTTGTTTTCTTTTGATCATATTAATTTATTACTTCTTAAGTTCTTTTTTCTCTTTTAAATTTTAATATAAAAAAATACATTAGTGGTCCAACAACTGGCAGACCATAGAGAAACTACACTATACAACAAATAAAGATTGATTTGATTTGAATCGAAGACAATATAATATATGGAATGTCACCGTTCCTATTTATTCGGTGGGTATCGTAAGAGGCGACTAAACAGTATGCAAAAAGAAGGAAAACCTAACATAAATGCTTTGGCAACCTGTCTAGTAAGCGTGATATTTTGGACAAAATCTCCTTCCCAATTAAAGACCTAACAAAGAATCCTTATCATATTCTAATACCTATACAGCCTTAGATATATAGAATGTGACATAAATCAGTCCCTAACTAAATTTATATTCATTTCTTCTTCTTTTGCTACCAGCTAATCAGCTATTTCTGCCAATGTCAAGTGTTTAAAGTCTTCAAATCTTAAGTCTTTGAGTCTTTAAGTCTTCGTCGAGATGAAAATAATGATAAAAATATTTAAAAATGTGAATGAGATGAAATGGGGACCGTCTTTCGAAAAAACAAAAAAAACGATCTCCCAATATTAATTTCGACAGGTTTATTATCTCTGACAGGTAAAGTTGACATGGCACCGGTGCGGGTAGGGATCGATAAGCCTCTTTACTAAACAGCACTGTTCAACTAGCGGCCATGTTACGAATGGAGGCGAAAGGCAATGGTTAAGTAAGTTTATTTTTTATTTTTTTAAATAAATATATAAAAAGTTAACCTAACCGCTAGTTAAACGGCGTTGTTTAGTAAAGAGCTAGGCAAACCGTTAATTGAACAGCGAACTAAACTAGTTGGGTGCGACAATCGATTTCAAAACAGATAATATCTATATGTAACGAACGCAGCTATGTTCAAGATGTATGTCTGTCCGACCCAAGTCAGAGGCTATAAAGATAACGAGAGACCCATTTCTGATTGATTTAGACGTACCTAAGCGATAGCCGCACCTTGCTCCATGTACATAAATTATGTATGTACATTATGAAGAAAAAAGTCGGTTCATGAAACTAGATTCCATATTAACAAAATATTGAATGTTCTTATGCATCGCCGATTTCTTTAACAATCATAAATATTATGATTACCATATTTCTCTTCTTCTTCCTAGCCTTTATAATTCCCAAGATTATTTAGCTATTGCTATTAATCCAATCGGTTTTATTTAAATATCAGTTTTACCACGTAGCGACTGGTATCTGACCTCCGTAACCCTGAGGCCGAACTGAATTCGAAGATTGTACTAGTAGTCAGTATGTGTGTAGGCACTGATTTCCCAATAACGATAGCTATAGAATAGATGATTATGACAACCGGTACGGTATGGGTTAAAGTGCTCTCCGAAGCACGGAATATTAATATTCATCGATTTTGCTTCATCAGGTGCTTTCCGGGCACGGTTGCTTCGGGAAGTACCTGCACTCGGTCGCGCGGAGGGAATTGAGTCCCGCCTGCCACCACTGCGACTGCAGTGAGGACTCGGCTCAGCACACGCTGGCGGTGTGCCCTGCTTGGGCGCCGCAGCGTCCGGCCCTCACTGCAGTCATCGGAGGAGATCTCTCGCTACCGGCCGTCATACGCTCCATGGTCGGTGGTGAGAGNTTATTAAGCCGCCCGAAGGCCTCCAACTAAGCTTCACGACTGTTATCGTATGATAACAACCGGGACCGACTGCTTAACGTGACCTCCGAATCACGGAGACGCTCATGGTAACATGCCACCAGCGGTCACCCATCCAGGTACCGACCGCGTCATCGTTGCTTGCCCTCGATGATTGTTTCTAATCACCGAGTGCAACTGGGCTATGAGCGCCCTACTAAACAGCACTGTTCAACTAGCGGCCATGTTACGAATGGAGGCGAAAGGCAATGGTTAAGTAAGTTTTTTTTTTTTTTTTAATTTCTAGTTCTGTGCGACAATCGATTTCAAAACAGATAACATCTATATGTAACGAACGCAGCTATGTTCAAGATGTATGTCTGTCCGACCCAAGTCAGAGGCTATAAAGATAACGAGAGACCCATTTCTGATTGATTTAGACGTACCTAAGCGATAGCCGCACCTTGCTCCATGTACATAAATTATGTACGTACATTATGAAGAAAAAAGTCGGTTCATGAAACTAGATTCCATATTAACAAAATATTTATTTAACTATCATAAATATTATAATTACGATATTTTTCTTCTTCTTCCTAGCCTTTATTATTCCCGAGATTTTAGCTATTGCTATTAATCCAACTGGTTTTATTTAAATATCAGTTTTACCACGGAGCGACTGGTATCTGACCTCTGTAACCCTGATGGCGAACTGAATTCGAAGATTGAACTAGTAGTCAGTATGTGTGTAGGCACTGATTTTCCAATAACGATGGCTATAGAATAGATGATTATGACAACCAGTACGGTATGGGTTAAAGTGCTCTCCGAAGCACGGAATATTAATATTCATCGATTAAGGGCAGTACTGCACAGAGAAGAAAAATATGAGACAAACCCTATGTCAATATAACGTACCAAAACCACCTTTTTAAAGAGATGTTTATGTTTATTCATTATTATCAGCAACCCCACTGCTGGGCTCGGGTCTCCTCTCAGGAGAGGGTTAAGACCATACGTCCCCACACTGGCCAAGTGCGGGTTGGGTTGGAGACTGACAAGACAACGTTGTGGCTAACTAAGCTACACGACTGTTATTCTATGATAACAACCGGGACCGACTGCGTAACGTGACCTACGAATCACGGAGACGCTCATGGTAACATGCCACCAGCGGTCACCTATCCAGGTACTGACTGCGCCGTCGTTGCTTACCCTCGGTTATTGTTTCTAATCACCGAGTGCAAGTGGGCTATGAGCTATGTTTATAAAAAGATGATGATTAGGGTTTAAACTGTTAATATGAAGCTTCCGGAAAGATATAGATAATCAATCATTAGTTATTTACTCAGGGTCAAGTACAAAGTCAGTACAAGGTCAGTAGACAGTTAAACCTATTATATTGTTTAAAAGGAATGAAATAACCTTTATCATCTATTTATTTTAGGGTCACTGAGGTGTCGATATCTCGGTATTCAAAGATCATAATATATAAGTGCATTCAGAGAGCATTGAACGGGACGTTAGTCATACGACCTTCAGTTCCCTCGGTTCAGTACCGTACCGATTTCATATATTTCAATACGTATTTTTATTTTTACATAGTAAACAATGAAATATTTTTAACCAGGTCCCACTGGCTTTGGTCACAGGCTGACTACGTCAGACAAATCAAGGGTATGTAATACCTTTAAATAAGTGATCGCGTTAATTCCAGTGAAAATAATTATTATGTCATGAAACGCGAAATTTTTCAAGTTTAATATGGAGGTGTTGTTAAAAAAATATAACCTCCTTCCAATAAATGTACAAAGATATAATCAATCACATAAAATGTATTTTTCAGGAAAATGCGAAGGTCTCAACGTCCTATTCTCTAGCGCTAACAGCATCATTAATCATATCATCAATCGAAAATCTGACAGTCTTCTAGCTTTTCGCGTCACTTATAATAAAGATCAAAGTATATATCGGCAGTTTTTTTCTTTCATTTGGCTATACAGACAGGCCTCTTATAGAGCATTTTAATGATAAACTAGTTGCACGGTTAGACTTTGTTCTGTCAAAATATAAAAAAAAATACTTTAAACTGCATTCTGGGTAGGCACATAGATTAATATCTATAGCGTAACCTAATCAACGTTACGGCATATTACAGACAGCCTTTATTTTATTTTGTTGATTGACATCAAGTAGTCTGTCAGCTACAGGTATTTAATTTACTTAGGAAAATAAACGTTGTTATTTCTATTCTTCTCGCATTTTTTTAGGTTTTTTCTGTGAACAAGAATCACCACAAGAAAGACATGAAAAAATCGTCAGGACTGCCGGTAGAAGTGAAAACTTATAACTTGTTGTATGTAAATTTAATTAGTAAAATTATAAATTTCATAATGTTTAAATGAAAATTATCAATAGCAAACTTTAGCAAGTCGGTGATGCGACCCCTAAGATTTTCCCCTACCAAAAAGTGCTTAATGTTGCCAAAGTTTTGTGACGTCAACTTGTACTTGTTAACGCGAACTCATAATATTTTCTCCTATAAAAAAGTGCTCAACACGGCTAAAGTTTTCACTTCAATAAATTGCTTTATTAGTTTAGCGATTTTCGAGTTTCACTTATTAGCATAATTTGGCGATTAATTATTATTTGTGTAGGTTGTTAAACTAAATAACTTACACTTATGTAGCAATTTTAAGGTGGGCATCCAAGGGCCTTCGCGATGCCTGAAGAATAACAGCTCTCCAGCGCTGTTCACCATAATCTCAATGTGATCGTGACTGAAAAAGACAGGAATATTTTATCACTTTTTACCCGACTGCAAAAGAAGGAGGGTTATGTTTTTCGCGTATATGTATGTATATATATTTCTTTAGCACGCCCTAGAGCCTAAACGGCTTGTCGTATTTTTATGTGAGTGGTGTCAATAGATTCGTCTTAGTCGCAGAGTGACACTAAGTATATCAAAATTAAAAACAAAAACAAAATTAAGGATTTTTAGAGTCAAAAAGTAATCTCAAAAAATTGAGAGAAATGAGTATGGTATCAAAATAATTGATGTTGATATTTGTCAATATATTAATAATCATCATCCAATATTAAATACATTTCGCAGGCCTTTGAGATATAAAATGTTAAATTTTTTAAGTTTATCGTTTGCAATTGCAAATGTCAATGGCGGAAAATAGGTACATATATCTTTTTGTCGCACCAATCATTGCCAAAAAGGCGTTTATATATATACAATAAATATTAAACTAGGTAACTTTGAACTGTTTCGACATGATAAAAACAAAAAATAAATAAAAAACATGACCACTTTATTTTTATATTTTTATGCGGATGAGTATTTTATTAATAAAAATGCAAGGCTACTTGTAACAGGAAGATAAGCAACAACGATCACAAAATTGCCAACTCTCTCGCTCTCCATCTTAAAGGATTATGACTATTCAGATTCACAAGAACAAATCTGATAGTCTATCTCCGACAAGTATTGATACATCTCAAGTAGTCTTAAGTTTAAGTCTTACCATTTAACAATCCTGAACGTATCCTTTTTTGGGAGTACTTGGTCGATGTAGTTCTCTAAATGCGGGTACAGCTCCAGGAGACGAGCGCGAATGCCCTTCTGCACCGAGGACTTGAGTTGTTGTACACCCGAAATGCTCTCTTTCTCATCGAATCTGGAAATGGAGAAAATAGTGACTTAGAATAAGATAGATATATTATATTATATTTTCACAGAGTCCAGAATGACATATAATATAGTATAGATATTATGGTGGTTTGTATGCTTCCCGCATCCAAGAGATAAAGAAGAGAGGAGAGGAGGATAGGCATAGGCTCAGTAATAAACGTCAGCATGGAACAACAAGTTCAGGACACTTTAGGATGTCTGTAACTGTCCTTCTCTGAAATGTTTTCTTCTGAGGTTCCTTGTTTTACAATTACATAAACTAATATTCTAATAAACGGCCGGAGCTCCATTCATTTAAAAAACTGAAATATTATAGTATATAACATTCACCTGAAGGAAACCAAGAAATGTATACATTCTGGGTAACTTCTTCTAAGTAATTCTTTTTTTAATTATAATTCACTTAAGTTTTAAATGACTTACAATCACAAATATACGACAAATACTTAAGAGCCATGCTGATTTCAGCACGAACGGGAGCAGCTCGACCGGGGCGGTACTAGCCTCGCGCAGGAAATCAACGTAACATGACAGCGTTCGTGCTGACGTGTTTCACTATGAAAGCAACGCAAGCGGAGACCCAATGATGCAGAAGCATCATTAGGCCGCCATGGTGGATGAATGAATGCTGACAATGAAACTATGCAGCATGGTGACCACCATGTAGCGGTAATGTTTATATTCTATACTGATTGTCATGATGAAATTACATAAGTTTAGTTGACGTCAAGATGTGGAATGTTACTAGACTAGGAGTCTACTGGTACTTGTTAGCATTGTTAGATCATTTGTTTTAGTTTTATTTACACAGTGTATTATAACCCTGAAGACAATACACCTACGCCTACTACAAAAACCTAGTGCTTTTCAAACACCAAATCCAAAATACATGTATATTCTTAAAAGCGTGTCTATATATATAGTTATAGAAGATTAAATACTTTCAGGGTGTTCTGAGCAGCGTTTGACCTGATGAAATGTGATCACTTAAACATTATACCTTTCAAACAATCAATCTTACAATCCTCCTCTTTTTGCCGGAGGTTTAAAAGTTGGAATATTCTCGAATAATCGCCAATCGGATAACGTTACAAAACATACAACGTACAACATATACTAATATTATTTAGAAAATAACTCTGTCTGTTCATATTCACGGCTAAACCGCTGCAGCGATTTCAATCTTCGGCATGGCGATACTTTGATTTTTACTACTCTTCCGCAATAACTGATATGTAAGTACACCAGCAGAGTCGCGGACAAAAGCTGTTTCGTATGTTAAAAAACGTGTAAGATTTAAACCTCTTTTTTAACTATTTAAATACTAAAATTACACACCTATGTGCAAAGGTATCACATTACTTCCAATGAACTTATGGTGCATTACTGGATAATTACATAATACCTGAGTACATTTAATAACAAGCACACTGAATTGCGAGATGTTGATAGAAGGATGAAGTATACTTATTTAAGATCTATTAAGAATTATTAAAAATAAAAACGAAATGCTAAATCATAGTAAAAAATATATTATGTATTAATATCTAAAGTACCGATGTACCTATTGTTAGCTTATTACTTCGATTAGCTAGTATTGTAAGAGTTATTTATAAGAATAATTCTCATAAAATGTCAAGTATCTGTCTCACGACTCCAAGAGCGGAGTTTAATATCGTTTTTGAAAGAGGCTCACGAACTAGTAGAACAGCATTCGTGTCTTCCTTTTCAGCAGAGTAACAAGTGTAGTAATATGTTAAAGATTGTAAATATTGATTACATTGAAAATGTGTGCTAAAGCATATAATACAAGGATGTATCTTGACAATGTTTTTTATTAAATTGATGAATCCTGACTGTACCCAACACTACATACATACTAATACAAATACATATACGCAAGAACAACCACACGATTTGTGTCAACTTTACTTTCCCATTCTGGCCATTTTATCCATATCTGGCCAGCAATATTTCCTAGGTTTGGAGACAATGTTATGTATGTGTTATGTTGCGGATAGGGTTTGTGCAGTAGGCCAAATGCTTTGTAAGGAAAGACCTATATTCTGGAGTAGAGTGCTAAAGGCTGCTGACGTGGTGGATTATGGTACACTAAGGAGTCAGTGACGATGTTTTTCGAATGCAAATGACTATAAGCTATACTTTGTTATCAATTTTCTGTCGAAATCCGTTACCATTTTACTGATGTTCCAGTTTGCATTCTAATACCTACGCGATAAAAAAAANGGCGTAACTTGTTGCACCGGTGACGCTGCTGCCCATCACTGGCCTATTGTATTTAGTTACGCCTTTTAGGATGGATATACCGCCATCGGTCGGTCGCCAGAGCCTCGTTTGTTATCTAGCAGGGTGCACCGCGTGCAGGTGAGGTTGGCTGGGGGCGAAAGATTGTGGTTCGCCCCCACACACCCCTCTTTAGGATGTCTGTAACTGTCCTTCTCTGCAATGCTTTCTTCGGACGTTCCTTGTTTTACAATTACATAAGACTAATATTCTAATAAACGGCCGGAGCTCCATTCATTTAAAAAACTGAAATATTATTGTATATAACATTCACCTGAAGGAAACCAAGAAAGTTATACATTCTGGGTAACTTCTTCTAAGTAATTCTTTTTTTAATTATAATTCACTTAAGTTTTAAATGACTTACAATCACAAATATACGACAAATACTAAAGATACCAGAGCCACGCTGATTTCAGCACGAACGGGAGCAGCTCGACCGGGGCGGTACTAGCCTCGCACAGGAAATCAACGTAACATGACAGCGTTCGTGCTGTCGTATTTCATAGTACGAAAGCGGAGGCCCAATGATGCAGAAGCACCACAAGGCCGCCATGGTGTGTGAATGAATGCTGACAGTGAAACTATGCAGCATGGTAACCACCATGTAACGGTACTGTTTATATTCTATACTGATTGTCATGATGAAATGACATAAGTTTAGTTGACGTCAAGATGTGGAATGTTACTAGACTAGGAGTCTACTGGTACTTGTTAGCATTGTTAGATCATTTGTTTTAGTTTTATTTACACAGTGTATTATAACCCTGAAGACAATACACCTACGCCTACTACAAAAACCTAGTGCTTTTCAAACACCAAATCCAAAATACATGTATATTCTTACAAGCGTGTCTATATATATAGTTATAGAAGAATAAATACTTTCAGGGTGTTCTGAGCAGCGTTTGACCTGATGAAATCACTTAAACATTATACCTTTCAAACAATCAATCTTACAATCCTCCTCTTTTTGCCGGAGGTTTAAAAGTTGGAATATTCTCGAATAATCGCCAATCGGATAACATTATAAAACATACATCGTAAATTTTCACTAATATTATTTAAAAAATAACTCTGTCTGTTCAAATTCGCGGCTAACCGCTGCAGCGATTTCAATCTTTGGCATGGCGATACTTTGATTTTTACTACTCTTCCGCGATAACTGATATGTAGGTACGCCAGCAGAGTCGCGGACAAAAGCTGGTTCATATGTTAAAAAACGTGTAATATCTAAACCTCTTTTTTTTTAACTATTTAAATATTAAAATTACACACCTATGTGCAAAGGTATCTCATTACCTACAATGAACTTATGGTGCATGACTGGATAATTACATAATACCTAAGTACATTTAATAACAAGCAAACTGAATTGCAAGATATTGTTAGGAGGATGAAGTATATTTGTTTGAGATCTATTAAAAATTATTAAAAATATAAACGAAATGCTAAAAAATAGTAAAAAATATATTATGTATTAATATCTAAAGTACCGATGTATCTATTGTTAGCTTATTAGTTCGATTAGCTAGTATTATCTGAATTATTTATTAGCATAATTCTTATAAAATTTTAAGTAGCTGTCACACGACTTCATGAGCGGAGCAAAAGATAGTTTTTGAAAGAGGCTCACGAAATAGTAGAACAGCATTCGTGTCTTCCTTTTCAGCAGAGTAACAAGTGTAGTAATATGTTAAAGATTGTAAATATTGATTACATTGAAAATGTGTGCTAAAGCATATAATACAAGGATGTATCTTGACAATGTTTTCATTAAATTGATAATTCCTGACTGTACCCAACACTACATACATACTAATACAAATACATATACGCAAGAACAACCACACGAGAATGGGAAAGTAAAGTTGACACAAATCCTATCCACATGTTGGATAGGATTTGTGTCAACTTTACTTTCCTATTCTGTCCATTTTATCCATATCTGGCCAGCAATTCCTGAGTTTGGAGGCAATGTTATGTATGTGTTATGTTGCGGATAGGGTTTGTGCAGTAGGCCAAATGCTTTGTAAGGAAAGACCTATATTCTGGAGTAGAGTGCTAAAGACTGCTGACGTGGTGGATTATGGTACACTAAGGAGTCAGTGACGATGTTTTTCGAATGCAAATGACTATAAGCTATATTTTGTTATCAATTTTCTGTCGAAATCCGTTACCATTTTACTGATGTTCGAGTTTGCATTCTAATACCTACGCGATAAAAAAATGCGACTACAATTTCCGCAATAGATAATAAACGAAAACAAACGTTAAGTTATATATAAAATACTTATTGTTTTGAGAGTTTTAAATAAAATTTGTAAAAAACAATGTATACTGTTGTGGTTTTAGCGGTCATGAAGTACTACTAGTTCTGTTTATAGGTTAGTTTGGAGTTTAAACTCCTCTTCTTCCTCATCAATAAACATTGTTTCCAAATTTTAAACAGATATTTTTTTTGTTTTATACATCAGACCAGCCCAGCTCGACCTGAGTGATACCACTTCCAATTACCGTAAACTGGTGTCAAATGTGGAGGAACGGGTATTACTTTTTACCAACACAAAGGGAAGATAGAGGACGAGGAAAGATGATCATGCCTGGTTGTCCATGGCCTGACAATTGATATTGTGAAGTTCTATATATTCCATTCAGCGCGTGAACTTCTATAACTCGATTCATGATTAGTAGTTACTCCGTAGTTCGATGTCTCTTCGATAGAGGGCGTTGTATTATATTCTTGGTGTTGTAGGTGCAAGTCGCCACGTCAAACAATGCTTTTTTATATAAATAACTCGCGAAAATGACTCTTTTCCTACACCTGATGGTAAAATCAAGCAAAATCCTTACAGTTGGGTCAGTCACCATACTTACTGCGAAAGCAGGCAATTGAGCTTGGCGCCCCACCCTAAGGCGGCTTAGTGAGATGCTGATGCTTACATTGATTTTACCGTATGAATGAAGTTACTGTTATATATATTCAGTTCAATATCTAATAAAAATTGATTAAAGGTGTACGCTTCTTTATTAGTTAAAAAAGTTTAATTTACTTTGGCATAACCAAAATTACTCAAGTTGAAACATAATTTTTCATTTGTTATTCTTGTGTTAACGTTTTACGTAGCCACAACGGCCTTCGGGCGGCTTAAAAACGTCCAACGGCAAGATACGTAAATAATACGTATTCTTGCCAGTCCCCAACCCGCACTTGGCCAGCGTGGGGACGTATGGCCTTAACCCTCTCATGAGAGAAGACCCGAGCCCAGCAGTAGGACATTATGGGTTGTTGATGATGATAATTCTTGTGTTGAACCTTTGAAATGTATGACGAGTAACGTAAAACTAAATATGCTGCACGTCTAAGTTTATTAAACGTCGTCTAAAAATATCCCGACTAAACTAGACTCTAAATGTTCAAATTTTGTCCGGATGTATTTAGATGACATATAATAGTGCGATGTAAAACGTTCAATACAAAAATTACAAAAGAAAAATTACGGCGGAAGTTAAGTAATAACTAAAGCCAATGATTGTTTATGCCAAAGTAAATTTTACTTTTTCAAGTAATAAACAAGCGAGTATCGGTCTATAACGTTTATTTGGTACTGAACTAAACACAGTGCCAACAAAGATGTGAGATATCGAAAAATGGACTGTAATCAAATGAATTTAAAGTATATAATTCAACAACAAATTTTAGTGATTTTCAGTTTAGGTCAATAACAGAATTAACACCATTGTATACATTTAATTCCTTTATCCGTACAAATAAGGAAAGTTGGAGTATCTCTTAGTTATTTAAAATAAACAGATTTTCACTAATTGCATATGAAAGTATATACGATACTTACATCAAAAGATTTTTTTTTGTCTGTCTGTGGTTACTCGACATTGATGTTCAAACCAAATGTATATCAGCGAGGAACATTTTGCGTGACAATATTGCCTGTTACCAATTGAGCGCATTGTCATGTCAGCAATTGCTTGCGTACGAACAAAACAAGGTTAATGCACTTGCCCAATCACATACATGCATACTGCTTTGCATTTATATGTACATATTTTTATTAGCCATGAAAGCGAGCTTTTCAATAACTAGATTTTGCCCGCGGCTTCGCTTTTGATTTCACTTTTGATTTGATTCGCTTTTGGGGTGGCATTAATAAAGTTTCTTTCTTAGTGCTCACTTGCGTTATATAAAGAACCTACATGCAAAATTTCAGGATTCTAGGTTCAGTGGTTTGGGCAGTACGTTGACCCCATAACAAAGACTTCGCTGTCCGTCTGTCACTAGGCTGTATCTCATGAACCGTGATATTTGGACAGTTGAAATTTTCAGAGATGATGCATTTCTATTGCCGCTATAACATCAAATACTAAAAAACAGAATAAAACAAATATTTAAGAGGGCTCCCATACAACAAACGGGATCTTTTCACCCTTTTTGCTTGAACTTGATAACGACAACAGGCAGCCGCTTGAAACATATCCTACTAATATTATAAATGTGAAAGGTTGTGAGGCTGTTTGTTACTCTTTCACGCAAAAATTACTGAACGGATTGAGATGAAACTGTACAGTAAAATAGCTTATACATCAGAATAACACATAGGCTACTATTTGCTGCGATAACCGACATATACGCGAGCATATACTAGTATTATATAATGGTACGGAACTCTTCCTGTGCGAGTACGACTCCAACATGGCTGATTTTTTAGTTTATTGGCTATGGTAAATCTGACTGCTATTGATAACTGGCCAATTTTCTTTGTAACAATATTTATTAATATAGCAAGACTAAGTATTTGCTATCTTGATTTACCTCAATATTTCGTGAAGTAGATACTTGTTTTTTTGTTCTTATTGTTCCACTAAACATTTGTCCTAATCCGATTACATTTGGTAGATTGTCTTGATTGATATTTTTTAGATTTTCAAATTAAATCTTATCTAAAAATACTAGATTAACATCCTACTAAGTAATTGAATGTGCCTAATAACCATTGGCAATAAATAATTCTACTATGTTGAAAAATAATCATACCCTTTCCAGTCACAGATAAAGTTTGTAAAATTATATAACATATACACAACTTATAAAAATATATTATATAATAGTTTACTTTTCCAAAATGTTAAGGCTTATTTTTATATATTTATTAAAACTTATTGCACACCAAGTACAAAGTCGGACTCATTATCATGAGTGTTGCAGAAGTATGATGCGGTAAGTGCAAGGCCAAATATTTAATTCGAAAGAGTTAATAGTACGTTAACTAAAAAGTATTAAAGCCGTAAAGTGCCCGTGTATGTATGACTTCTGAATTATATGTATTATAAACAGCCTGTTTTACTTGAAACTGAGCTGTTTTAACGATGACATTCGCCCATTGTTCTGTTGGTACTTGAAATAAAACCTTACAATAGCCTCTTTGTTTGCCGGAACCGCGGGAACGATATGTAGTTTCAAATACTTTCATTTTCCACATGTTTGCTGAGACTGTTTAGTACAGGTTAGTCTAATGATACAGGCCATTTTGTTACATGTTATGTTTCAAAACCAATTGTACACATCTTGAAGTATAAATAAAATATGTAGGAAACAAGAAAACCATAAATAGACTGAGTAAAATATTTGATAAAAATGTATACAGCGTAGCTTCGACGGAACATTAAAAAATACACGGACTTCAAAAATATTATCGTTCCTTTTGGCTTTTTTAACAATAAGTTAGTCCAGAATGGTGTACATTTCCAATTAAAAATTGATCCCCAATTTGGAATCCGTTTTCTTTTCATTTGTCTGATGATTATCTCATTGTTTCTTTAGTAAATTGTGTTTAAATTTCCAAGAAGTCATCGAACGCAACACTTGTATCTTTACGAACCGAATTGTGAGCAAAAACAAGTCATTAGTTTTTTACTTTCTGCAATAACTTGTAGTTGAAATTGCATTTGATGGCTTTCCATCATATATCTAGATATATAATCGACATATATAAGTATAGATATAAATAGGAAAGGCAAACAGTTTCCCTTTTTCTTCGACGAAATTGTTCTTGAATATTTATTTCACCTGAATAAGATATAATTCTGCATAATTACTGAGTGACATAAAACACCTCGTACCTGTTTGCTTATTATTTTTTTAGTCCTCTTTGAGACCTGTTATGTCGTAAACAGCTCTGTCGAAAGATACTATTACAAGTGTAACAGGGCCAAATGCGTACATCCTATTTCCTGTAATAATTGCAAGGAGGGTCCTCGCGACTGGCGAAGCGGTAAATAACATTAGTTTCATGCAGAGATATATTAATTCTAAGTTTCCTTTTTCAATCTCAACCTAAATATACATATATGTATTTATATATAAATACATAATTTTGTTGCTAAAGATCAAGCAATGCTTTCTAAAGGTGAAGGCAAAGGCGAATATTAGTACGGTCAGATTATATACGTTTTACCTGTGGAAATTTCCACAGCTCACTTTTCCGGAATTCACGATGAATTGTAAGTGAATCAAAACAATTCAAACAATGGATCTTTGTGTCATATGTAAGTCAATCGCATGTATTTTAGGTATATGAAGGTCACCGAGAGAAATCACGAGACTGAAGGATTACATGGAAAATCGTTTTAAGGGATTTATACTTATTAGGGTTAAGTGGATAAATTTTTGTTCTTGAACTTTTCTTTAAAGGTTCCTATTTATAAAAAAATCATTTTGGATTAAATAACTTGGTATTCGGGTAATTTAGATATTGAGCTATAAATAATACTTATATACAATTTTTAACCGCTGTCGAACCGAAAAGTAACTGTAGTTCAATTATGCCACCATATAACTCGAATAATAGTCTAGAACCATATATACTGAGCATTGTTTATCAAATGACTCTAAAGAAGCAACACGCGAGTGTAATGTAAACGCATATACATAGCTACATATGTATATATATCTACTTACTATTTACACATCAGTATTTTCTGCCTTTCGAGATGTAGAAATCTTAGTCTACTTTCTCGAGTGCTATTGGTTTAGAGAGCGTTCTGCTCCGTTAGACACTAGTTGTGTGTAATTTTAAATCGACGTTATCGCCAACATGTAAATCAGCCTCAGTCCACTGCTGGACATAAGCCTTTCCTCAGAAAGGAGGTTAATGTAAATGTGTCGTGCAAAATAGACCTTGTGTACGTGACCAATTGTTGTGAAGGTCTCAGTGTCTTACTTTCTCATAATGGTTGAGCGTCGAACTTGCAATCAAGAGTTATGGGATCTTAAAATATGAGCTACCTAGTTTTAGTAAGGAACCCAATTGTAGCCATGGATTAAATAAACTAACACACACACACATACATACACACACTAACAAATTTCTCACGTATTCAATATCCCTTGCCCCGTGTTGGTATGTAGGTACGTACAAGATGTACTCTTCTGGGATATAATAATCTTGTAGGTTTGTGGTGTGCTAGTGTTTATATATAACTTAATTATTAGGTATATAAAATCATAATATTATACCTATTGACTGTTAATGTAGTAAACTCGAGAGATATACAACCAAAGCTACGTTAAATTATTTTTGAAATAACACTCTTTATGGGCACAAAATATTCGCATTATGAACGAGAGTAGGTCGTTTTGGCAGGTTCAAACATAAAAAAAAAAAGAATTGAAAATATCCTCTTTTCGAGATCAGTAAAAACAATCTTCTTTTTTATCGTTATTATCGTCAATAAAGACCGTGATAGCTATGGCAATCGCCCTCAATAGTTTCGGGGCAAAGAATGAGGTGAAGGGGTGAGATATCCATGAACCTAATTCCAAGAACCAATTAGAGTCAGCTTTTCAAACAGGCTATTCGATCGATACAGGCAGCTTTTCATTTTATGACAGTTCTTGGTAAACGCGATCGATGGGCTTCACATACCTTTGAAATGCCTGACGTTCGAACCAGGTTATACTAGCAGTGCTAATTAATCAGGTCAGTCAGATTGTGTCTATTACCAGTACAATCAGAATAGAATGGAATGTCAAGCCAAGTCAAGAATGATTCAAAATTACAATCAGGTTTGTAAAAAATAATATGTATTCTTTTTTATCACCGGAGACCCAAATCATAACAACTCAGGATGAACTAGTCTGGATTTATCCAATTCTGATCCAACTTACCGTCTTGTCATTTAGCTGCTATGAGTTTTCCACACGAACAAATACAACTGTCCTATCGCGGAATGTCTTACAGATGTGCAACATCGAAATCCATACTTATATTTACTTATAACATTATAAATACCAAAGTAACTCTGTCTGTCTGTCATACTTTCACGGATAAACCGCTGCACTGATTTCAATGAAAGTAGGCATGGAGATTCATTGATTGCTGAGGAAGAACATAGACGATTATCGACTTATACACGAGCGGAGTCGCGATCAAAAGCTAATAATTTTATATAAATAATAAATACAAATATAACGAATCCGACTCGCATTATGTTTCACATCAAAAATAAACTGTTTTTGCGCTGACTTAAATACGCAAGACGTAATGTTACATGGTGTTACGTATAAAAGGTCCATTCCACCATGTTTTAAGCGTTGTGTAACCTAACATATGTACCTAAATGTTTAGTAGGCACCCGTTATTGAAAAATATGTTTTCGTCTGTCGGCTGTTTGAATTACCCCGCGCACTCTGTGTATAACGGCGTAATACTTAAATGTATTAAATATTTTAAGCCTTATGTCATGGATTATAAAGCTTAAAACCGCCTGTAATACGCAATAAATACTCGTTTTGCGTTGTGATTATGTAGGTTTACAGGATAAACAAGGCGCATTAGGGCTGTCCACATTATTTCATTAAAATTTTATGTTAACATTTTATTTTTTGCCGCTTACCATAACAGCTGAAATGGCTGCAGGTGCCATAACCGTTTTATGTATTAGGGTTGTCACAATATTTTAAAATTTAAATTTAATACACCGATGATTTTTATAAAATTGTAGTTTGCAATTTTAAGACGATTTGTAAGACGAAAGTACTGTTCGTAAATCTTTAATGTTGCAGTTATTTAAATATTTATCTACTTAGGTGTTAGTTTCCGTAGGACAAATCTGTTTATTAGAAAGAAAGGAAAATAATTGAAGCTGACATAAACAGGATAGAATATTACGAAAGGGCTCGCGCCCGGTGTCGTCGGTCCGTTCGTGCATGGTGCTTTATTTTGTGTGCATGTTATATAAAATATCATATATGTCTATCCTTAATAATCATAATAAAATAAATATTCGTACGTAAACACAATGTTGAATAACTATGATCAGAACTTATGCCAACATAAGTTATATATACATATATTCTGAAATACATAATGTTCAGTAAAGTAGGCCTAAACCTCATTGCAAAGGAGAGGCCTCAGTAGTCTGTTAAAGGCTGTTGTGACTGGCTGTATGAAATAATATTCGCAATCAATTCATAAATGACATAGTTCTGAACTAAAAACCATAAAACTATACAATTTAAGAACCACCTCCATTTTTAAAGTCTATTTATTAAATCATCAATTAATTTTGTCATAAAAATATGACTAAAATCAATCTAGAGTAATCCTAAAATTAACTTTAGACTGTAGATTCGATACTATGATCGAGACATGTTATTACCTATTAACTTTACCACTGAAGGTCAACGTATGTCGTACGCCAACTGTATGTTAGTAGGTATAATCTGGTCGCCATTTTTAATTCGATAATATCTGTTTTATTACGAGTCAGCCCTAAAAAACCACGCAACGCAATGAGGCAACGTCGTTTAGTCACGTGCGAGTTGGATCACGTTTTTACAAATAGTTTTATCAGTCAACAACTACATCGCAGCGCACCGCATCCATTGACGACCTAGTTTTAAAACTAATACCTGTGTCGTTAGTTTCAGTTAGTTGTAGCAGCAATGGAGTGGAATGTCTCATCGAACGTAATTGTATTTATTTATACCGTTATGACCTGTACAACAGAATATGGTAGTTGCCCTATGGATACTGATCTGATACGTGGGTGTACTTTTTTACCCGATTTCATTCAATTTATCCATGTGCAACGGTGTTAGGTGACGTCACATGTGTCTGGCTACCGCATAAATAAGAATGGACCGAGTCCAAGTTATTTCATTGCCACAGATTTATTTTACTCGCTTTGTTATTAAAACTTTTTGTATGTATATTATTTTCATTTATACAAATAAATGAAATTAAAGTATCTGTTTGTAAATTCAAGTTTCGAAGAGAAGGATGTGTACAATATTCTCTTCGAGACTATGCCGTATCATATAGGGCCCATAACACCTTTATATACATTATGGAGTTTAATAAACGATATGAATGTAAATAAAATAAAGTTATCATTGTTATGTTATGTTCTATTGTTACCACTTCATAAATTACTAAGCTTAATCAATTATCGTTAAGCGATAAGAACGTTCAAACGTCCTTCAAGTAATATTACGTTCACCAGTAGAGGAATATTACCTAGAACATTTTTATACTTACTACTATTTGTTTTATATTTCTTGTAACTATATTATTATTATGTATGGTCCTTTTTAAAGGGCCGGCAACGTACTTGTGACGCCTCTGGTGTTGCGGGTGTCCATGGGCGGCGGTAATCGCTTACCATCAGGCGATACGGCTACACGTTTACCACCTATACCATATAAAATGTGCTGCCCTTTGGCTCACTCAACTCTGTTTAATAGAAAGCATGCGTAGAATCCAAGTGTGGTGGTCACCATACTCATTGCAAATGCAGACAATGTAACAATACAGCATGGTGACCCACACTATGACAGCCTTGTGATGCTTTTGCATCATTACGCGGCAGTACAGCTAATGGTTGTTAATGATGATGTGTCACGGTTTGTATATATATACCTACTCTGGCCTAAGAGGATTAAGCGGGAGTTGGAAGTTTGTTTGAAAGTCCCATGTTTTTGAAGAAAGAGACTTGAAATTTAAAATGTATGGTGGTGGTAAGGTGTGAAGGTGCACTTTAAATATATCTTTAGAAATCAACCTCCTATAATGAAGATATAGGAAAAATTATTATATTAATTAATGCAATATGTTGAATATTTAGAAGAGAAACTACTTAAAATTAAGCAGCGGACGTAGCCGCAGGCTAAGGCTTTATTATATTATATATTAATACGTTAAACAAAAACATCGTACCCCTTTTCACGAAAATAATGCGAATGGACGAGCATGAAATTTGACATAGTTCAAATTTATGTAGAGAAGAAGTGTAGAAAGCTAGAAAAAAACTAAAATAAAAAAAAGTATAAATTTTGGCTAGTAAAAAGCCAGCAGGATGCAAAAAAATCTAAAACTATAGATGAATTATGGTCTAATTTCGACCACTGGGCGACGACTAGTATAACTATCGGCTCGTATAAAAACAAGCTGGAAGCAAAAAAAAAAACTAAAACTACAGATGAATTATGATCGAATTTCAACCATTGGGCGACCACTAGTATAAATTTTAACTGGTATAAAAGCAAGCAGGAAGCAAACAAAATCTAAAACTATAGACGATTTTTGGTCGAATTTCGACCACTGAGAGACCACGAGTAATCCTTTAATTTAGAAAGTTCTTATGATATTTACTCGTGGTCACTAGGAGTTATGGTCAAATTTCAAGCACTGGGCGACCACTAGTATAAAAACCGACTCGTATAAATACAAGCTAAAAGTAAAAAATATATAAAACTCTAGATGAATTATGGTCGAATTTCGATTACTGAGCTACCACTAGTATAAATTTTGGCTAGTATAAAAGCAATCTGGAAGCCACGACAATCTGGAACTAGGAGACCACGAGTAATCCTATAATTTAGAAAGTTCCTACGATCTTTACTCGTGGTTACTAGGAGCGTACAGTATGGTAGACATTTCATCATCTCGGTCAAGTAATTATTGCGTCATCAATTACATCACAATTACTTCGTGGTGAAATTGACATTTACTTGGAGAATTGGGGGATATGTAACTTTATAATAATCATATTTACTGATAGCATTTTTTAGGATATCGCAGTGTTAATAAGAAAACCTTGTATTTACGCTATGTTCCTCTGTCTATCTATGTTAATTAGGTATAATCATAATCCAGAATGTTATTTAAAATAACCGACTTCAAGAACTGGACCACATTGAAATGGGACAGCTACAGGTATGGAGAGGGCTATGCTCGGCATATCTCTAAGGGATCGCATCAGAATTGAGCTGTTCCGGCAGAGAACCAAGGTCATCGACATAGCCCACAGGATTAGTAAGTTAAAGTGGCAGTGGGCTGGCCATATTAGCCGCAGAACTGATAACCGTTGGGGTAAACGGGTTCTCAAGTGGAGACCGCGTCTAGGTGAGAAACCGAGTCTTGGTCAAAAGTAGTGAAGGACGTCCACAGACCAGGTGGAGTGATGATCTACGCAAGACGGCTGGCAGGAGCTGGATGCGAGAAGCCGAGGAACGAACCAAGTGGCGAGCAATTCGAGAGGCCTATGTCCACCTGTGGACTACGATAGGCTCATGATGATGATATAAACAACACCCTTTACCCTAATTAGCCTTTCCTACCTTATGCCTTTTATCTTTTACTAAACAAGGAAACCTTCCTTTTATTTCCAAAAGTCCCTGCCGACTCCATGCTTGCCGATTATGAGAATGGGCTGAAATTATGGTTGGTAAATTTAACAAAATTGTTGGTTGTTTTGTATCATTATTATTATAAACTGGCCTAAATTAAAATGCGACCACACATGAAGCGTCAGCTTTCAAATAAAATAAATAATCATCGAAATCGGTTCACCCAGTCAAAAGTTTGAGGAAATAAACATAAAAAAAAATACAGTTGAATTTATAACCTCCTACTTTGTTGAATTCGGTTAAAAGGTAAACAATTTTGTTAAATTAGTTAAACTGTACCTACTTATGCAACACGGAACCAATCCGCACACATATAAAAATCTAGATAATTATCCTTATCTCCTAATAGATAGAGTCCTTATCTCGATTTTGACATGTGTGTCGATTGGTCCCTTATTGCATAAGTAGGTCCAACTTATCACTGTAATATTCACGCGGTTACTGGTCGGTACAGTCGTAACCACAACGGGATCAATACGACCACTACTATACAATTAGATAATGTGATTTGAATGCCAGGTTCAAGATGAAGTATACAACCTAGCTTGATTTGGTAAACAAAATATAATATATGATATTTATTGCGAATAACATCAATTTATAAGTGTGTAGATATCGTAAGAGGCGTTTAGGCGTAAGGTTAAAAGCACTAACTACAAAGGACAACATTACAAAGAGAAGAAAAACTTGAAATGAATACTTCCCAACCATCTAAACAGCGTGATAATAATAATAAATAAATATTTCAGACACCTAACACACAACGCCATCTAGTCCCAAGCTAACCAGAGCTTGTATTATGGGTACTAGACAACTGATTTAAAGACATACATACTTTTTTTTGTAAATACGTTAATATTGTACATAAAAAACACCCAAACTCAGACACAAACATTTGAAGATTATACAAACATTTGGTCCGACCCGGAAATCGAACCCGAGACCTCAAGCACAGCAGTCGCATATGTTACCACTAAGCCACCGAAGCAGTGATAAAGTATGTTAAAACCGCTTTAAGAATAAGAAACCTATGTCCAGTAGATGACTTTTAAAGGCTGTTGGTACCAATCGATTTAATGTAATAGAATCAATTATCCATGGGGGTGTGTGGGGGCGAACCACAATCTTTCGCCCCCAGCCAACCTTACCTGCACGCGGTGCACCCTGCTAGATAACAAACGAGGCTCTGGCGACCGACCGATGGCGGTATATCCATCCTAAAAGGCGTAACTAAATACAATAGGCCGGTGATGGGCAGCAGCGTCACCGGTGCAACAAGTTACNATAGGCTGATGATGATGATGACCAATTATCCTAAACTCATAGGTATTTTCCATCAACATATAACACCAGGAGTTTTGACAGGTTTTTTTTAATGATATAGGTTGCAAACGACCAGACGTATCGCCTGATGGTAAGCTATTAACACCGCCCATGGACAGCTGCAACAACAGAGGCGTCACAAGTGCGTTGCCGGCCTTTTGAGAAGGAGTACGCTCTTTTCTTGAAGGTTTGAAGGTCGTATTGGTCCGGGAATACCGCAGGCGACAGTTCGTTCCACAGTTTTGTTGTGCGAGGCAGAAAGTTCCTTGAAAAGCGCACAATTGTGGACTGCCAACCATCTAAATGATGGGGATAAAATTTCTGTCGCGAAGGACGATGGTGGAAAGAGGCGGCAGGAATCAGCCCGAACAATTCCTCGAAGCACGCCCCGTGGTAAATGCGGTAGAAGATGCACAGTGAAGCTACATCTCTACGCAGCCCCAATGAGTCTAGGCGAATTGAAAGTTCTTGGGAACTGACGATTCGAGTCGCTCTCCGTTGAATGCGGTCCAAAGGGAGGAGCTGGTATTTACAGGTATTGTAAAGCATCAACTCTATAACAGAAATAATCTTCAGAGGCCTTATCAACAAAGCCATTCACTGGAATTATTATAACCTAGCTATAGTATAAATTACAAGCAAAAAATAAGGCCTTTAATACATAGTATGTGTATGAATAAAATGAAATCGCTTCCACTGTCTATTCGCTTCGACTTTTTAAACTAAACGTCAGATTTCAATGCTGTTTACAGCTATAGATAGAATGATTCAAAAGGGAGGTTTATAAATACAAACAATTATGGTAGAGGGATTCGGCGGTGACCCGGATCGCCGACACTTTTATATATAAACTAGCGAGTTTATCTATAAAAATAGATACTTATGCTGTTAAACACAGTATATTACGTAAGTATTATTACTATTATTTGGCAATTTAGTTCAAACACTGACAGCAGCCATATTGAGTTACAAGAACGTCCTTGAGCTTCTGTAGGTATTAATTACTTTAGCTAATCTACACGCATAAGCAATTTTCCTGCAATATACTTGAAATTTGCCCATCTAATCCCTTAAGTACCCGTTGACGTCAATAGGCTTGATCCCTATCTCGTAAGTGGGTTACTTAAATTATATTTAAAGAAATTTTGTCAGGTGAAGTGCCGTTGCTTCTTGAGGTTAGGATTGAAGGTATAAATACATACATTAAATAATAAACAATGAGAATGTAAATTTTACTTTTCAAGAGAGAGACTACACTGATTTATGTCTAACTAACTTTTGTCCACGGCTTCACCCATGTGTTTTTCGGTTATCGCACTAAATAGTAGCCTATGTCTTTCCTCAAGAATCAAAGTATCTCCAAGCCAAATTTCATGGAAATCGGTGAAGCGGTTTGGCCGTAAAATCATAACAAGCAGACAGAGTTATTTTCGAATTTAAAATATTAGTAAAGATTACATAATTTAACTTAGTTCACTTAAGAGTACTCATTACATTTTGTTTTATTTGCCAGCTCAATAAAAACTTTATCTTAATAATATTTGTTTTGCATATTCGAAAAAACTTGCGAGTTGCGAGTGGTTCCGACAGAAGTGGTGTCGTGACGCAAAAGCTGAGTATTTTAAGATTTACACAATGTACTATAAAGATCAATTCGAGGTACGTTTCTTAATACTGCACTCAAGAGTAACTTTACCAACAAATGAGTTAAAAAATGACCATTATGTAATACTCGCAGCAATGAATGTGGATTGATGATATCTATTCTAACTTGAATAGAGCATAGGATGTGGTACACAATTTGCTATTTTTTTTTTTTTTATATATTTGAGCTGCCAAAATGACTNTTTCCCAAGGGTGTGATAAAAATACAATAGAAATAATAATCACAAATTTCAACCAAAAAAAAAGAATTTCAAGAGCTGGACCAAATTGAAATGGGGTCACACGGGAAGCATCAGCTTTGAAATAAAAAAAGAATCATCAAAATCGGTTCACCCAGTTGAAAGTTATGAGGTAACAAACATTTTAAAAAATACAGTCGAATTGATACCTCCCCCTTTTTAAAGTCGGTTAAAAAGGTAACTAGAGGTATTCTAACACTGCAGGGAACTGATGAACGAACAATCAGCAAAAAATGAGCCCTCGTGGGAAGACTGGTAGCTGTAAAACATCTCTATTATTCTGTAGACAACTAGAGTATTTAAGTAGGAGTTAAAGAAAATCTTTCTAATATATGAAACTCGTTTGTTATAAAATTCCACGCTGCTTTTTGTGTTGTGGGTTGAAATCCCACATGGGGTACAAACTGTTGTTTTGAGTCTGGCTGTTTCTTGTCTCCGTTTCATATATGTAAGGGAGTTTTCTTTAAAAGAAACAATGGCACAATTAAAAATATTACATTTTTTTATTGTCACACCGCATTACATGTAACATAGCCACGGCACAAACCTGACCCTTTATTTTAAATGTTTCCAATTACAATCTTATATATACTTTTTCACAAAGAAGTAGTCCACCTCCTAAAGGCAATTAAATTAAATCCTACAAATTTGATGTCTCGAATGTTCTAGAACGGGTCGCATTTTCTATTTTAGATCTACAAAAACTAATGACAATCGACCGAGAACTGCGCTCGATGTTTCCGCTTACGTTTCTTTCTACACACGCGCAAAGAATATTCTTGGCAGTTCAACCGTAACATGGTATATTGAACTAAACTTAAAACATGGGATTCACTGGTGTTTTAGGCAAAAACGTTCACTAAGTAGCTGTTTACTTGTCTCCGCATTATGGGTATACATTTCTAATTCGATATAGATTTTGTGACTAAGATTTCTTCTTCGAACATACTTCAACGGTAGGAACGTGTGCAAGATGTCAGTGCGAATAATTTAGAAAAAAGTATAGTGTATACAGTCCATGTAACTAAATTTATCTAAAATATTATTAACTAGATGTGTAAATATAAAAAAAATTGCATAGTCATATAAGTGTTTTCTAAGAGAGTGAGTCAATCTATAGTCTTTAGTTGGAAGTAGTTTTTGAAAACATCAGCATCATCAAGACAACATCATTTCAGGCTAGCCCGATTTGTTGTTTTTTTATGGTATGGTAAGCGATTACCGCCGCCCATGGACACCCGTAACACCAGAGGCGTCACAAGTGCGTTGCCGGCCTCAGGGGATGGGGAGTGGGATGAGGGGAAGGGTTGGATTATGGGCCTCCGGTATCCTCATTCACTCGGTGAAACACAGAGCAGGCACTGTTTCACACCGGTTTTCTGTGAGGCCGTGGTATCACTCCGGCCGAGCCGGCCCATGCATGCCGAAGCGTGGCTCTCCCACGGTTAAAATTATTTTGATAATCTTGTTGGCAACAAAAATGGAAATAACTAGTTGGGCACTTTGTCAGTAGGTCAAGTACTGATTAGAGGTTCCTAGATAATATACAGGATTGCAGTATTTTAATAGTAAAACTCTCAATGGAACTACTCAAATTTCAGTACTTTCAGGTTGCATTAGTAAGCAAAGTACGTTGACGAAAACTGCACATTTTTATAATTTATCGTGATTTTATCCATATAGTCGGTAACTTTTGTAAAAGAGTGTGACACTACCTATAAAAATATACTTTCTTTATTCTCCATCCGCAAGCAAAGTCAACACATTTTAATTTGTTCGTATTTATTGATCCAAGGGTTTACTTGTAAGTAGCTCTAATAACTTCGAACCAGGCGATATTTAGGGATTTAATATTTACGTAGTTACTTATTTCTTTTGTTTTTGAAATAAATAAATCAAATCAAAAGACTATTGAGGGGATTAAAGAACATGCTAGCATGTGCTGGAAGTTGCATTGCGAACGATAAAATGGACCTACTTATTCAACAAGGAACTAATCCACACTCATGCCAACATTGATATAAGGACCCTATGTATAAAAAGATAAGGATAATTATCTCAATTTGTCATGTGTTGTGACCTTGTTGCCTAAGTAGGTCCAAATTGTAAAAGGAATTTGGTACATATTGAGTTACCCACGGTGACATATAGAAGTATGTAGAATAAAATGTAACATGTATGTATGTATAAATATCACACATAACAATCGTGTATTTCCGTGGTACAGTTATGTAANCTGCCCTGCCTGATGGAAAGCATGAGCAGAATCCAAGTGTGGTGGTCACCATCCTCAATGCGAAAAAGAACAATGCAGCATGGTGACCCACACTATGGCGGCCTGGGGGGAAGGGGGATGGTGAGGGGGATAGGGGACGTTGGATTGGGGTATGGGCCTCCGGTATCCTCACTCACTCGATGAAACACAGCGTAAGCGCTGTTTCACACCGGTTTTCTGTGAGGCCGTGGTATCACTCCGGTCGAGCCGGCCCATTCATGCCGAAGCGTGGCTCTCCCACGGTAAAAATTACGCTATTTGTATTACGTTTTAAGCTAGACTCAAAAAGACAATGAAATCTTCCTTTTACATGAGTGGTTTATATAATATAACTACAGGAAGATGAAGATAAAAAAAACGAGTAGCACTCCGGGAGTGCCGGCAGAAGTGAAAACTTGGATATTAACGTTAAGCATTTTTGATATTCAGGATAGTTAGGAAATAATTTTGCACGAATTGCTTTAATTATCAGTATATCGTACGTACTATCATTTATGTGGTAAAATACAATAATCATTTTTTGCGCTATCCATTTAGTAGACCATTAATTGTACACAATAATGGCAATTAATGGTCTACTCTCACTCCGTCTTACGAATTTTCTATCAGGTCACGTGTCCTGACGCGAGTTTAACATTTTTTACCCATCACAAAATTTTTACGAATTTTTGATCAGGTTACGTGTCCTGACGCGTGTTTAAAATTTTTTTCCCATCACAAAAATCTTACGAGTTTTCGGTCAAGTTACGTGTCCTGGCGCAAGTTTAACATTTTTTACCCATAACAAAAAATGCACAACGCCGCTAAAAAATTTTCACTTCAAAACTTATTGCTCCGCTTCAGAAGTTCGAACTTCTTTGATCTTCAGTGTTTGATAAACAATGAGTGCAACTGTTCGATGTTTGTACACAATTCACTAATACAAAGAGGAAATATTTATTTTTGTACCACCTGTATAAACAAACAAATCGCAAACTGTTACGTAAGTATAATTAATTAATTACTTTTTTAGTAGAGAGTCTTCACAAAATGCATCTAAAAGAATAATTTTTAATTTTCATGCAATAGGGGGCAAAGGAGCAGTCGTATGGCCTGGAGGTAAGCGATTACCGCCGCCTATGGACACCCGCAACACCAGAGGCGACACAAGTGCGTTGCTGGCCTTGGAGGATGGGGAGGGGGTTGAGGGGAAGGGTTAGATTATGGGCCTCCGGTATAGTCACTCACTCGGTGAAACACAGCGCAGACGCTGTTTCACACCGGTTTTCTGTAATACTCAACATGGTTATGGTTGTAGAGGTACAATGTTTTTAAACCAGAAAAATATATTTTATTTCATAATTCAAATAATTATATTAAGTCTCATTTTTTTAAATGTATAAGCAGCCAAAATGACTGCAAGCATGAGCAGAATCCAAGAGTGGTGGTCACCATCCTCAATGCCAAAAAGAACAATGCAGCACGGTGACCCACACTATGGCGGCCTGGTGAGATGCTTTTTCACGCGCCGCTTAAAGGACCCGGGATCATAGTGGGAAGGAAACACGTGCGCTGGTAGTGAGTTCCAGGTTTTGACCGCTCGGCACAGGAAGGAAGCACCGAAGCGATGAGTACGAGAACGCATGTCTTCCATTTTAAAGCGGTGACTTTTGTTGTCTGTATACAAATCTGTACAGGTAAAAAATGTTTTACCTTCATCATAGAACGATAGGTAAACGATGTCATAAAATTTCAGATAACACCGTGCATACACCACATACGTATAATATTTATAAGCTCCGTAAAAACCTTTTTTATATTAGATATGATATAACGGCATATAGTATAGCCGTACAGCTTATAAATACTTCATAATCGGGTTCGAATCCTGGGTCGGACCAAATGTTTGTATGATCTGCAAACATTTTTTTCGGAGTGTGGGTGTTTTCTATGTATAATATATATGTATTTACAAAAAAAAGTATTTTTGTATTTAAATCAGTTGTCTAGTATCCATAATACAAGCGCTGGTTAGTTTGGGACTAGATAGCGTTGTATGTTAAATGTCTGAAATATTTATTTATTATTATTATCACGCTGTTTGGATGGTTGGGAAGTATTTATTTCAAGTTTTTCTTCCCTTTGTAATGTTGTCCTTTGTAGTTAGTGCTTTTAACCTAACGCATAAACGCCTCTTACGATATCCACACACTTATATAAATTGATGTTATTTGTCATGCCTTGACATGTTATTTGTCAGAATGCCAGCTTCTCGAACTAAATATCATATTTTATATTTTGTTTACCAAATCAAGCTAGGTTGTATGCTTCATCTTGAACCTGACATTCAAATCACATTATCTATTTGTATAGTACTGGTCGTATTGATAATACAAAATCTGCTTAGTTTGGGACTAGATTGCGTTATGCGTTAGATGTCCGAAATATTTATTTATTTATTTATATATAATTATGTATCTTTTGGAAAAGTAACTGTCATAATATTTTTTGTCGTTTTTAAGGTAGTGGAGCCACGTTGATTTCAGCTTGAACGGACCGATTCGAACGGGGCCCTCGACTACCCTCTCACAAAAGACCAACAACTAAAGTGACTGAAATTGTGCTGTCGTGTTTCTTTGGTGAGTGCGAGACCGGCAGTCCAATAATGCTGAAGCATCAGTAGACCGCCATGGTGTGGGTCACAACGTCACGCTGTATTGTTACATTGTCTGCATTCGCTAAGAGTATGGTGACCACCACTCTTGGATTCCACTTATGATTTCCGCCAGGCAGAGTAGAGTAATTTTGGCAGGCTGGCAAAATATTCATCAACAGACTTAAACATTCCATTTCCAAACAGGCTTGGCCCGGTTAGTGATCAATTAGTAACAAGTCATGAATTATTTAAGAAAAAAACCCGACCGCGTATAATATTTTTAAAAAAAAATTGTTTTTTTATTTTAATATACCCAGTATCACACTCACAACTAACACGAATCTATTCACATCACTCACATAAAAATACGTTTAGGCCCTAGGGCGTGCCAAAGGAATATACAACATATATATATAACTGGAAAAACAACCCTCCTTGTTTCGCAGTGGGGTAAAAACGACGAAATAATGAACGACAAATAAAATTAAAGAAAATAAAATGTTTGAAAGTAAAATGTTAAAATTGAACGTTGTGTCCTCAACAAGCGTTATCATGATCTTAATCGGTAGGAATGAAGGTCAAGTGGGTCGAATGAACAACGATCGAGATAAATGCGAAGTTTAAGCAAGAACTGAGTAAGTAAACGATGTTCCTACTCTTAAACATTTTCTTGTAATTTTTGAAATCAAATAAACAAATTTCTTTTTTTTTGTTCACATCCATTTAGTGAAAAGCTGTTAATTTTAAATATTTTATTTGTAGTATGGAAGACCGAATTTTTAAAAAAAAAAATCTAAATATGTATCCTAGCTTGATCGACTTATCGCCTCCGAAACCGCCTGAATACTAAACTACATGAAAATCGTTGGGAGCCGTTTCCGAGATTCAGATTTTAAAGAATTGGACGTGTAAAGTTATAAGATGGCAACATTAACGAGTTTGTTATTATTTTTGAACGTATTCTATTTTTCAATCTCACGTGTTGTTTACGTGTAAATTAACTACGTAATTAACATAATGTTATATAAAATAACAATCGCAAAAACTTATCTAAATCATGACATGGCACATGTCTAATTAGTGAATTAATGAATATTTTTAACGGTTAGTTAAAGTTTTAATTAAATCGGCTAGCAAACAATGTGAAGCCTGTGAAAACTTTAAATGCCTAATTTAAATAATATCGTTTCTTATATAAAAAAGGAGAGGCAGTATTCAGATACATCCACTTACATAAACGCTAATTTACTCAACCGTACGCAACATACAAACACAACTTTTAAAAATAACTGGTGTAAATACACTGGTGGTAATTCAGTTTGTGTCATCACTAAACTTAAAATTCACTAAAATTTGTCGTTGGATATCAACTTTAATACAGAGTCTTACAGTCCATTTTTGGATATCTCACATCTTCGCTTTCATTATACTTAGTTCAGGACCAAAAGTTGATCAGAAGTACACGCTTGTTTATTTTTTCGTTGCCGAATGACGATATTTCCGCTTTCTGCTGTCGATATTTAAGTATACGACACAAGTGTGAGAACTGGCGTGAAAGTTTGTTTCGACGAAGACGAATCTATCGACACCAATCACACAAAAGTAGGACTGGCCGTTTTGGCTCTAGGGCGTGCCAAAGTAATGTACACATATACATACACTCGAAAAACATAACCCTCCTTCTTTCGCAGTCGTGTAATAACCGCGAAAGACGTTAACTTAATTATTGAGTCAAGATGACTTGTCTAACTCACACAGGCCTCGAAACTAATGGGAAGGTAATTTGCTCCAATTGCTATTAATAGAATAATTGTACGATGACGTGAACATATGTATATGTAGGTACGCACATTACGTAATACATAATCATTCATATATATCATCCAAGATTATTTGGGGTCGGCTACTAGTTCAACTGGTTTTACCTGAATATCAGTTTTTCCACATAGCGACTGGCATCGGAACTCCGCTTACCACACAATTTTCGATGCTATGATAGTATATGCTCAACTCCATCTCGATCGAGAATGATCTGATATAATATATGACTAATTGTTAAACGACAATCCCATTTCTATGTCATTTCTACATAATTATTGGTAATCATTTATTTATAACTAACTTATAGAACTTGACAATTCATGAAAATAATTCTAATGAATCACTTACACAGTACTAGCTTATCGAATTAATAAGCTGACACTTAGGTGCTTAGCAAAATAAAGTTTGATTTAAAATTCTCTACGTTCTCATCACAGAAGAGTGGTTGTTACTTACAGTAATTGATTTAATAAAAGATCTCACTTAGCAAAGCTTCGAGCGCCAAGGGAATAAATAAAGATGAATGAGGCGCTCATAACCTAGTTGCACTCGGTGCAACCCGAGGGTAAGCAATGACGACGCGGTCAGTACCTGCATGGGTGTCCGCTGGTGGCAGGTTACTATGAGCGTCTCCGTGATTCGGAGGTCACGTTAAGCAGTCGGTCCCGATTGTTATAATACGACGTAGTCGTGAAGCTTAGTTAGAGGCCTCCGGGCGTCTTAAAAACATCCAACGGCAAGATACGTAACCACAACGTATTCTTGCCAGTCCCCAACCCGCACTTGGCCAGCGTGGGGACGTATGGCCTTAACCCTCTTCTGAGAGTAGATCCGAGTCCAGCAGTGGGACATTATGGGTTGTCGATGGAATGTTTCAAAAAAAAGTTTCTTTTTAACGCAATTTTATATTATACTAGCTTTTATCTACGACTTCGCTCGCGCAGAAGTAGATATTTTCATCCCTTTTTTTACCCTCATAGAGATGGCATTTCCAAAATCCCTTTCTTAGTTACGTCACTTACGTTATATAAAGAACGTGCATGCAACATTTCAGGATTTTAGGTTCAGCGATTTGGGCTGTGCGTTGATCTCTGAGTATCTTAGTCAGTCACTTTCCTCTTTTATATAAAATATATAGATATAGATTTATTCAAATTTTGGAGTTTCGTGTGTGTAGAAAAATAGTTGATTTTGTTAGAAAAAAATAATTCTTTGAAGACACACAGTCATCCAACACAATGAAATATAGAAAAGGGCAGTTATGACTTCGGTATCGATTACACATAGTGTTTCTTAGACTTGAATCTAATGAAACGTTTCGTTAACTAACGTTGTATTATGAGTAATTTATTACAAAAGTTAACAGTAGGCCCTTAGCTCTGCTATAATTAATTTAAAATGAAACACAAAGTAAGAACAAGGCAACATTTCAAGCATTTTATTCTGTCCAAACGTGTAGCATAAACAACGACGACATGACTTTTGACCTTTTCTCCACTTCGGTTACGTCAGAAGTTCCGTTAGGCATTATTATACATACATGTAGGTATAGATAGGTATAGATATCATGTTTCTGATTCTTGATATGCTAAAATAGGTTTTCCATGTTTCCATATTATGTACGGATCCCAAAATGAAAAGAACAAGCATTCTCCTTTCCTTCAAAGTCAAATATTCGATCGAACAACGTGAGTTAGGTTACGTCACAGTTCCAGAATAGACGAAACTATAACATAAAAGTAGTAATTTCAAATAGCCTTTATGCCATTGAAATAAGGTTCTTTACTCACAAGAAAAGTATGTTCAAGATATGTTGCCCGATATTAGTTATGACTGTCATCACAAAATACTGTCGTGCATTCTTTGTAATTTTAGATCAAGGACTTCCTAACATTGGTTATTCAGTTTATACTCCATATAAACGCGTAAAGCGTAGACTTATGTATGACCAGTTATTTGCGTGTAGTGACGGTTATATGAAGTGTCAACATCTCTATTCATCCCGGGAGTGTCGTAAGAGCCGATTGAAGGAGCCAACTACGGACGATAACATCGTTGCAAAGAGAGGAAAACTAGACACAAACTCTATACCAAGTATAGTAGGCCAAAACCTCCCTTCCAATAAAAGGGCGTTATTATTAATAGATTATTTAAGACTGCTGAAATACATCAGAACCCACACTTGGCACGAATGGGCCAGCTCAGAGCGGCACCACGGCCTCGCAGAAAAATTGGGTTAAGCATTATTTTTCGAGTAAGTGCGGTTACCCGAGCTCAAACCCTGCTATCCCCGAGTCTTAGGGAAGGGACAGCACCACACTTGTGACTATTGCATTGCAGGTGTCCATGCTCATTACATTACGTGAACCGTCTGGTCGCTTGCCCTCTTATGGCATGAAAAGAAATTATTTTAATTCTCATAAATTACTTCCACTTAACAAAAGTAATAAAAGCCTTAGAACATTTTAACAGAAACACGAATACAGTACACAAATCATTCTAATGAGATTTTAACGGCACTAAACATACTTTATAATACAGCCAATGTAATTCTTACACCATTCATTCCATGGCATTCATTTTCATTCCCTGTATTGGTAATATTATTATTATGATGGTTTCGTTGAACCATTTATTCGCGTAAATGCCATAACTAGGGACCTGTCGATGTATAATATTTACCTTCATCGGATTTAAAAAGAAAAAAAAAACATAAATAACAAAATGTGCTTTCTCTATACTATATGAGATAATTAGAAAACTAAAGTTTTATTTGTAAGAAATTAATAAATTGAGACTTTCAAAGAGTTTAAATACTTTCGTTCTCACTTCGTTCGAGTCGACCCTTAAAAACTCTTTTTTAAGGTATAGCCGTACAAGCCTGCAACTCCAGATTCACAAATGCGCTACCGAATCTATAGAGAGAGGGGAACCCCCTTAAGCTTTCAGTGCCGTTAACCTGAAAAGTTGTGATAAGCTGCGCGACATAGGTTTTTTGACGTGAGGAGTATGTCACTCATTTCTCTTCATTTGGATCTTTACACAACTCTTTTATACCTCTTACTCAAACATTTCTTCCAAATGAATCACGGAACTACGGAAACACTAAAAGGCCTTGAAGATCATATTTGCACACTTAATCACCTAAATATCAATAGATTGTCTTTGCCAAATAGTAATAAATTTACTTCCGGATAATTAAAACACTTCCGAAAATTATGTAAAGTTGCATAACCTAATATGACATTCATTTCAAAGTCAATCGGTCAATATTCTAGAAAAAAATTGTTTATGGAACGTTAAATTCCAATTTCAAGGTAACTGGCGTTTTCCGCGATTTTGGAGGACTAAAGTTATTATTAATGTTATACAGAAGAAAATTTTGCATTTTTTGTCTGTCCCTAATTACGATGTATGTCATACAAGTACTTGGTGCTTCTCAAGGTAGTAGAGCCACGCTGATTTCAGCATAAACGACGGGCCGGCTAGACCGGGGCGGTACTAACCACCCAGGGGTGTTTCGTTGTTGACTGCAAGACAGGAGGCCCAATGATGCCGAGCTAGGCCGCCATGCAGTGAGTCACCAAGCTGCATTATTGCATTCGCAATGAGTATGGTGACCACCACTCTTGGATTCTTCTTATGCTTTCCATCAGACAAAGAAATCATTTTAGCGGATTCTTAGAAAATTTATTTTGATGACGATTTAGATTTTTAGAGAAAATCAATGAAACGTATTTAATAGCTATAGAAAGAAGGCGCAACGAATAAATTCACAATCGCACTGTATAAGTTGGGCCCATAAATATGGCACAACTACTTTCATGAGCAGCCTTTAGTCCACTGCTAAACATGGGCCTCTCCTAAGAAAGGAGGTTTCGGTCTACTATACCGACCGGGCTGACGGGCGAAAGTTTTTTTCAAGTTGTGTTTTTTATGGAATATGGGGCAAATGAACTGATGTATCACTTGTTGTAAGCGATTACCGCTGCCCATGGACACCTGCAACACCAGAGGCATCAAAAGTACATTGAGGAGAGGTTGGGCTATGGGCCTATGTTGTTCCCGCGAGGGGGGCGACGTTACGCGTGTGCCGTACGTCGCCCACCTTAAGAGTTTAACATCAGACGCCGGAGCCCGCTTCAGTGCGGGCTGGCGCTGGGAGGGGTCCGGATGGCGTAAGAAAGCGGTTCCCGGATCTCTCCCGTCTCAGGCGCAGAGTGGCACACCGTGGTGGTTTAGTGGGTAGTCTGGCGAGTCAGTCAGGAGTCCCACACAAAGAGAACCCCCTGTGCCCGCGGGGGGGGAGCGAAGTGCGTAAAGGGATTCCACCAGGTCAAAAAAAAAAAAATGGGCCTATGTTGTTGTTATTCTACAGAATGCTCTCTTAGTCGGCTCTTACCATACCGAAACAGACTTTCTATTTTAAAACATACGAAGTGGACTTAAGAGAGCGCATGAAGTAATGATCCGATTTCATTTTCGCAAAATCTTGTCACCGGGCTGTAAATATTACAGCATAATCTACTTGACGTTTTACAGTACTAGTGTCATTTGGAAATTTACCAAAAGATTTAAATTGTACAGTAACCAGAATGGTTACATCAAAATTAAAAGTTATCGACATTGACATGCCAGCTGCCAGCTCCGTCGCATTCAACTGGAGTTCCAATCCAATCTGTCCTTCCAAATTTACATATTGATCACGTTACGTATGCAACCAGAGTTCAGGTCTGATTCAAGGCTACTGCAGTCAATTATTGAATTACCATAACGTAATATTAAGCCTTTAGGTTATATAATTTGTTGGGCTTTCGTATATAATACCATGCCATTGCGCAAAATCATCAACAATATTTCTCTCCCAAAAAGAGATTTTTTGTAGTATTAATCTTAAATATCCGATCTCGTATACAAGTACAATTTATATTCAAGGAATTTCCTTATTTTGGAAAGGAAAGGTCTCGGTGGAAGTCTATGTGCAACAGTAGACCTCCTTCGGCTAAGATATTGATGATGTTGAAAGATATTGAACAGATTTGTAAACAAGCATCGAAAATCGCCTAACTTTTACAATTCTTAAAACTTTTGTTCCTTTTTCCAATACCCTCATGTATATTTTTTACGTATTTATAGCTTTTTATATATATATTTCTGATTCATGTGGATATGGAGAATACTACGATCAGGCAAAGTGATCGTGAAATATTACAACCGTTCAAACAAGAAGCTATAGACTGAATATGATTGTTATATTTCAAACCTTTGCATTAAAAATTTGTGAGATATCTTCCGATTGGTCTCTCAATTAGTTTTAGAGACATATCGCCATGTATTTCAATTAATGCTATTGTTTGATTTCACCACATTTGCCGAGACGCTGTCTCCACTCAAGAACCCGTTTACCTCATTTATTTTTTATCAAACGGGAGCTGCAATGCAAGAAGCTGAAGATCGAACGAAATGGCATGTAGTTGGATATTCTTATGTCTAGCAGTACCAGGCTGATGATGATAATGAGGTTTCATTTCATGTGGTTTACGTATGTCTCGATCGATTTCTAATTAATTGCTTCATCCATGCAAATGTAGTCAATGTTGTAAATACTAATAATTAAAATTGCAAAGTATAACCTTTGATTATTTACAAACACGGAAGCAGTAATTATTCAACGGGTTGAAGACATAATTATGCTGAGAAATACCAAATTTATTCGACAAATATTTATCTTACTTGCTCTTTAAAACTTTAGCAAAAGAACTTTTAATTTTACTTTTTAATTTAACGCCATTACCTAATCTTACGGAAATATTCCGCTTAGCTACAAATAAATGCAGCAAAGTTCGTTTTATTACCTTTTAGTTTTTAAAACATTATTGATAAAAAACAGCCATTGCATAACCTGAAAAAGCAATGACTCAGAGGTGGATCCAAAATAAAATAAAACAGTGTTGCCAATTCAATAAAATATAACACGAAACATACACATTCCTCTTTCATTACATTCTTAATAAAATCTTTTTTTAAAGAATATAGGATATATTTCACAAAAGTAATGAAAATTATATAAAGATATCGGTGAAATGCACCTAATGCCGCCAATAATTGAAGTAACTGGATAAGCAAACTAAAAACACCTTTAATATAAAATAGGGAAAGGTGATTTCGATTTATTTTTACGTAGCTAGTATTCTTACAAACACGCCATGTAAAATGCCGACAATACTTGTCTGCTGCAACTGACCTAGATTCGTGTGAAATCACGATCGAATGCATCAAATTTGCAACGTCCAAACCAGTAATCTTTCAAAAACTCTTTGTCATGCAGTCGTTTCTACCCGACTGCGAAAGAATTAGATTTATGTTTTTAATAGAAACTTCTACAAATTATTATATCATCCGGCCTCATGGTATATCGGTATCGAATCGCAAAAGACTTGGATATACACTAAAAAGGAAATCCCTGAGAACCGCGTCAGATGGGTTACTTTGGTCGGCCTACACTCTTGTATCCAGTAACATGCATCGAGTAACCTTCCAGTTTTTAGATATTATTTTTCGGAAATCTAACACAGACCGTCATTTAGTCCCAAACTAAGCAAAGCCTTTATTGTGGGAACTAGACAACTGATAGTAATAAAGACATTTATACCTTTTTTTGCAAATACATACATAGAAAACACTTAAACTCCGAAACAAATATTTGTAGATCATATAAACATTTTATCTGATCTGGGAATCAAACCCGCGACTTTAAGCACAGCAGTCTTACATGCTACCACTGCGTCACCGAGACATTATATATACCGAGGCATATGTTATATAGATAGATAGGCAGATAGAGTATAGCAAGACTTATAAGCTTTAAAATTATTTAAAAGGTTACGATATCTTCTATATCCTTACGTTTCGAATGGGGTATATAAAAATACACCAAAAAAAACTGTGTAAAAGTCGCGAAAGACTAAAAACAGTTACTAGATATGTGTTTATTTTATCAATATTTTTTTATGGAATTGATGGAGTAAACGAGCAGTCGTATCCCCTAATGGTAAGCTATTACCGCCATGGACACCCGCAAAACCAGAGCCGTCACAAGTGCGTTGCCAGCCTTTGGGGGACGGGGAAGGGATGGGGCAAGAAGTGGGGGTATGGGGCTCCGCAAACCCCGTTGGGTTGACTGCCCGTGTGGGTTTCCACATTTAAAAAAGGGTAAATTTATAAGACGTTTAATGCGTCAGGAGGGTAATGTTTTACTTGAAAAACGTCATACAAAGTCAGCTTCAGGAAATTGTAACAGGACAGAAATGTCAAAGGCACCTTTAATCGAATTTTATACTGTATTTTATTAGGAGCAAGAATAAGTTCAATTGCTAAAAAAATAACCCTCAAAATGCACATTAATAACGTACAATTTTTTCCGCGAGGTAACTTCTGAATTAAAAATCAAATCGTTTTATCCGACTTAGGAAATAAAGGTTATTAGGAAATTTTGTTCTTCCAGGTTGACTCACTATCAAAATGAAGCCAAATGGATTACCAGGCAGTTGCTCTATTAAATTGTTCCTTATTGAGGCCTCTAAATCTTGAGGCCACACCATAACCTAATTGAAAACCACTTACTTAAGTGGCATGAGCCTTCTAACTCCGATTATCTATTTTATCTATGGACACGTGATACATCCATACTATCCATATTAATATAATAATATTTCAAATTCCAAAGTAGCTCTGTCTGTCTGTCACATTTTCGAGGCTAAACGCTGCACCGATTTCAATGAAAATTAGCTTGGAAATACTTTGATTCTTGAGGAAGAACATTAGCTACTCTTTACTGCGATAACCGACAAATACGTAGGCAAAGTCCCGGGTCGAAGTAAGTACTGTATATATAAAAACAAATTCATTTTGTAGATCACGGAATATGAGGCCTCTCAAAGATGGGCTATTAATATGAATGAGCACGTTTATTTTTATACCGATGCGTATATTATTTAGTAGAAGAACGCATGGAAGCAATATCAATCAAGCACACATACATAGAAATTTATTGAAAAACAAAATGTATTTAATAGTTTCACAAGTGAGTTAAGCCTTCGTTTTCCCATCAACAGTATCAGGGTTAGGAGGAAGGGGGTTATACTCTAGTAACCTCTTAGTAGCCTTTATACAAAATGTACATGTATAATATGTAAGTATATACAGAGTAAAGAAAAAGTATATATAAAATATATACATATATATATATATCAGTTGCCTAGTATCCATAACACAAGCTCTTCATAGCTAGGGACTAGAGTGCGTTGTGTGTTCGATGTACAAAATATTAACTTATTTATGCAAACATATTTTTTCTTAAAAATGTGGGTACATACAATGATTTTTATGATACAATGCTGCCATGTGTTAGATCAGGACCATGCATGACACACATCACAAATAGACACAGATGTTATAAATACGGAAGCACATGTGACGAACTCACGCGATGTTCACAACATTTCTTGACACTAATTTCCCAAAGGTGTGATAAAAATACAATAGAAATAATAATCACAAATTTCAACCAAAAAAAAAAGAATTTCAAGAGCTGGACCAAATTGAAATGGGGTCACACAGGAAGCATCAGCTCAAAGCTGATAAAAAAAGAATCATCAAAATCGGTTCACCCAGTCGAAAGTTATGAGGTAACAAACATTTTAAAAAATACAGTCGAATTGATACTTCCCCCTTTTTAAAAGTCGGTTAAAAAGGTAACTAACGAACAATCAGCAAAAAATGAGCCCTCGTGGGAAGGCTGGTAGCTGTAAAACATCTCTATTATTCTATAGACAACTAGAGTATTTAAGTAGGAGTTAATGTAATATATGAAATTCGTTTGTTATAAAATTCCACGCTGCTTTTTGTGTTGTGGGTTGAAATCCCACATGGGACAACAGATTGTTCGTTCTACAAACTGTTGTTTTAAGTCTGGCTATTTCTTGTCTCCGTTTCATATATGTAAGGGAGTTTTCTTTAAAAAAAGAATGGCACAGTTAAAAATATAACATTTTTTTTATTTTCACACCGCATTACATGTAACATAGCCACGGCACAAACCTGACCCTTTACTTTAAATGTTTCCAATTACAATCTTATATATACTTTTTCACAAAGAAGTAGTCCAACTCCAAAAGGCAATTAAATTAAATCCTACAAATTTGATGTCTCGAATGTTCTAGAAAGGGTCGCATTTTTTTTTTTATTTTATATCTACAAAAACTAATGACAATCGACCGAGAACTGCGCTCGATGTTTCCGCTTACGTTTCTTTCTACACACGCGCAAAGAATATTCTTGGCAGTTCAACCGTAACATGGTATATTGAACTAAACTTAAAACATGGATTCACTGGTGTTTTAGGCAAAAACGTTCACTAAGTAGCTGTTTACTTGTCTCCGCATTATGGGTATACATTTCTAATTCGATATTGATTTTGTGACTAAGATTTCTTCTTCGAACATACTTCAACAGTAGGAACGTGTGCAAGTTGTCAGTGCGAATAATTTAGAAAAAAGTATAGTGTATACAGTCCATGTAACTAAATTTATCTAAAATATTATTAACTAGATGTGTAAATATAAAAAAATTGCATCGTCATATAAGTGTTTTCTAAGAGAGTGAGTGAGTAAGATGTTTTCAAAAACTACTTCCAACTAAAGAGTTGGAAGTAGTTTTTGAAAACATCAGCATCATCAAGAACAACATCATTTCAGGCTAGCCCGATTTGTTGTTTTTTTTTATGGTATAGGGGGTTAAACGAGCGGACGTATCGCCTGATGGTAAGCGATTACATGGACACCCGTAACACCAGAGGCGTCACAAGTGCGTTGCCGGCCTTAGGGGACGGGGAGTGGGATGAGGGGAAGGGTTGGATTATGGGCCTCCGGTATTCTCACTCACTCGGTGAAACATAGCGCAGGCACTGTTTCACACCGGTTTACTGTGAGGCCGTGGTATCAGTCCGGTCGAGCCGGCCCATGCATGCCGAAGCGTGGCTCTCCCACGGTTAAAATTATTTTGATAATCTTGTTGGCAACGAAAATGAAAATAACTAGTTGGCCACTTTGTCAGTAGGTCAAGTACTGATTAGAGGTTCCTAGATAATATACAGGATTGCAGTATTTTAATAGTAAAACTCTCAATGGAACTACTCAAATTTCAGTACTTTCAGGTTGCATTAGTAAGCAAAGTACGTTGACGAAAACTGCACATTTTTATAATTTATCATGATTTTATCCATATTGTCGGTAACTTTTGTAAAAGAGTGTGACACTACCTATAAAAATATACTTTCTTTATTCTCCATCCGCAAGCAAAGTCAACACATTTTAATTTGTTCGTATTTATTGATCCAAGGGTTTACTAGTAAGTAGCTCTAATAACTTCGAACCAGGCGATATTTACGGATTTAATATTTACGTAGTTACTTATTTCTTTTGTTTTTGAAATAAATAAATCAAAACAAAAGACTATTGAGGGGATTAAAGAACATGCTAACATGTGCTGGAAATTGCATAGCGAACGATAAAATGGACCTACTTATTCAACAAGGAACTAATCCACACTCATGCCAATTTCGAGATAAGGACCCTATCTATAAGGAGATAAGGATAATTATCTCAATTTGTCATGTGTTGTGACCTTGTTGCCTAAGTAGGTCCAAATTGTAAAAGGAATTTGGTACATATTGAGTTACCCACGGTGACATATAGAAGTATGTAGAAGAAAATGTAACATGTATGTATGTATAAATATCACGCATAACAATCGTGTATTTCCGTGGTACAGTTATGTAAAATAATAATAATTTGTAGTTTTATATTGCAATAGAGTATACCAGGCAAAAGAACCGAAGTTGAATAGATATACTGTATAAATGCTCGAAGTATGTATGTTGTTCTATCTTTAAGAATATTTTTATGACAATATACAATTAATAAAGAATTAATTAATACCATTAAGAATTATAATTAGCTTTTGTAATGAAAAGTTCGCAACAAACTTCGTTGTTCGCGCCACAATAAGAAATGTTAAGTGGAAGACATACGTTCTCGTACTCATCGCTTCGGTGCTTCCTTCCTGTGCCGAGCGGTCAAAACCTGGAACTTACTACCAGCGCACGTGTTTCCTTCCCACTATGATCTCAGATCATTTAAGCGGGGCGTGAAAAAGCATCATACCAGGCCGCCATAGTGTGGGTCACCATGCTGCATTGTTCTTTTTCGCATTGAGATTGGTGACCACCACTCTTGGATTCTGCTCATGCTTTCCATCAGGCAGGGCAGAGTCATTTTGGCAGCTTATACATATAAAAAAAAATGTGTCCAACAACAAGTGGACACCAGAGTCTATAGATGTTATTTTAAAAAATCTTAAATAAGTGGTGCATTTCGTCTACTACTTACTGGCAAGAACTTACATTATTTGAACTTATATTGATGTTATATTTATTAGGCTTTATAACGAAGCTTGTTCCCTAACTCGTTAAAGAGGCGTAAAAATGAAATATAAATATACTTTTTTATTACAGTAAATCACAGTTACTCAGAAATATAGAAAAAGAATCAAACAAAGTTCAAAAAGAAACATAAAACCCAGGGGTCCCCAGGATAAACTAAAAAGTTGAACTGTCATCCACTAAAACTCTAATATAACGTTATCTCTTTTGAATACAAACGACTATTCATGTACTTGAATATGGTAGGTATATCAACAATGCTACACACTATATGACACAGTTTGGATATAGCATAGAGTTGATAAATTTATCAAAACAGCGATAAGAATTATAGTTAGCTGTTGTAAAACAAAGTACGCAACAGACTTCGTTGTTCGGGCTACAACAAGAGGAGAGTTCAACGGTAATTGGACACCAGCGTCTATAGACATTAGTGACTTCACTTATTCTGTTGCAGAAACTTAAAAACTTCAATCTAAATCAATATTGTATTTTCATTTAGCTGTTTTATTCGGTACCAGCGACCCAGCCTAAATCTATGGAATTAACCGTTTTTCTTTACTACGTGTGAGTTCCACATACAACGCAACAACAGAAACACACTACATCGCCATCTACCGAAGATACATCGAGCTACGGAGTAAAGAAGGTAACTAAGAAACTACCAATCCTGAATCGCGCAATAGAAGTTCTCACGCTGATTGCATATATATTTGTGTCGGAGGGACATGTCACCCGTTCCTCCACACTATAATATGGATATATTATACATATAAAAGATCTTCTAGCATCATTTTCTATATTGGTTCAAACCGCATAAAAATCTGTTGAGTAATTTGAAAGAGCTAAGAGATCTACGCTGCTTAACATCACACGTCAATTCTTCTGGCCAGCGTGGTAAAGAAGGTCAAAACCTCCTTTCTGAGATAAGACCTATGTTCACCAGTAGATTATTAAAGACTTCTCTTAGTGGAATGATTTGAAATGATATGCTAGGCAAGACTGATCGGAATGCATAAAATAAAACGGAGAAACTTAAAAATAATTTTTATTTTACTTCAAAACATGTGAAGGTAAGTCTTTTTGCAAAAAAAAATGGTTTCTTTACCATTTATATGTCGATTTTAACAATATCTTTTGAATTAATTTGCTATCGATCAATAATCAAACTTGAATCGACAAACTTGAATCATAACCCACTTTTCGTTTCAAAACGTTTGAAACCGTCAAGCCAACAAAGATTTCCCTATTTTGCAGTGCATGCCATACTTGGGACCTTTTAAATATAAAACAAGCTANGCAGTGGTTAAATTTGAGGTAAAATCACAAAAATATACGTGGTATTATCTGATTACACTCAATGTGTCAATGTGTCAACAACTATACCAAAATAATTTATATGAATTGTTTTGTGTAGGTATGTTAAAACATTTTTGATACTTTTGACACGATACACAAACCGCTTCAAGGGATTGGTTTTCGAGTGTATAGGTAGATAGATAGATAAAAAACTCTTTATTTGCACACTATAATATTACAGTTAGAAGAGAGTGAGAGTGTATGTATGTAGGTATATTTCTTTGGCACGCCTTAGAGCCTAAACGGCTTGTCGCATTTTTATGTGTGTAGTGGCAATAGATTCGGCTTAGTCGTGAGTGAAGTGAGTGACACAGGGTTTATCAAAATTTTTTTTTTAAAAAAATCTATCTCTTCAGTTCTTCAATGTATATAATGAAGATGGTAGACATTGGCGCTGTCGGGTTATTTAAAAAAAATCATTACCTTGTTATAATGAAACTTATCTAACTTCTACATCGTTAAAAGAACGAATTTTGAAGAGTACATTTGCCATTTTGAGTTTATATACTAATACCAGTAATTTAAGTGTAACTAGCTTTTATTTTGTGGCTGCGCCCGTGTAAAGGTCGGTTATCGCGGTGATTCTTCAAACTGACATCATTTTTTTATTTAAAAACCAATTGTAATGAAACAAACACCAAGTAAATGTTAAGTGGATCAAATCGCAACACGTCAAGCCGTTTCTGATATTAACGTGCGTAAACATACGGCAAACAGATAAACATTCTAAACATCATTGTTTTAAGTTCTATTGCGCTTGTAAAGCTCCTCTATAATATGTTTTTAATTATGTACCTTCCATTTACAGACAGCGACCAGTTACGATTTTATTATATGCATTACGTAATAATAAAATTAAAAGGAATGAAGCCAAGTTCAAATTTATTCATCCATCCATCCATCCATAACATTTCTAATTATTTTAAAGCTCTTTTCGTAGGTAAAGGCGGTATACGGACCACAGATATTGATTTTGTGTCAATGACCGTTAAAACTCCTGATAACAATTTTATTTTCTTATGTAACCAAGAAAGTTTTCTTTATCAAGTTTTTCAATATAAGGCCCCAGTATTTAACCTTCGGAAGTTTGAGTCTACTGAGATTTTTGTTATGAAGAGTGATTTAGATTTAAATTGATTGAACAAAGTTATAGGTACTATTAATTGTTGAAAAGTATTTTTCCAAAGAAACCTTTAAGAAGACGAACTTTACTTAACATAATAATGGGTATTAAACCTCTGTTTACCTTTTTTTTCAAAAGCATTCTACGGAGAACATCGAATATAAAATTTCAAGTTGGCAAATTAAAATAAGGCTGCAGATGCGGTTACCGGTGCCTATTTTTACCTATGAGCCGTAAATAGAAGTTTTTTTTTAAATAGAATCTGTTGTTTGTTTATAAATACCCACAAAAGAATTAATGACTGATTAAGCTGAGATTCAATTGTATTTTTTTTTTCAAGCTACCAAAGTAGTTACCTGTGCTTTTTTATAACTATGGACCGCAGATAGAAGCAGTTATTTCCCAACAGAAGCTGCTGTTTTTTGTTTATCATAAATACCTATTTAAAAATATATATGATTAAGTCAAGATTCTAGAATATTCGTAAAATAGTTGAACATAAACGGAGGTAATCTGGTGTGGCATGAGGAAATTGTATTAATGAATATTAAATAGTACAGGAATCGTTTTGTAATTTCGTCCTGTACGTCTGAACATCGAAACAGTAAAGTTGTAGTGATTTATGAAACTGTATCCGGAATTTCACAAATTGCAGACGATTGCTCCACATCGATACAAAGAAATAAAATTAAAGTGTCTGTTTGTAATTTCAAATTAACAGCTTTTCACTTATTGCATATGAAAGTATTTATGGCACTTACAACGTAAAAGCAATTTAAGAAAATCCGGCTAATCTGTGAAATGGCTGGACCGAGTTTGACGGGACTTTCACTGGCAGACAGCAGATGATATAAGGAGTAACTCGGGCTACTTTTTTAAGACCAGCTTCGACCACCGGAATAACCCTTGATTGTTTACATGTATCTTTTAAAACCGCGGGGCTCAGATAGAATAAACTATAAATACTTAGTAATTCTCTTCTAATTCTATGCCAATTTATATAATTCTTACCTTGTTACTGTGTCAGCAGGGCACCGTAATGTGTTCTTTATAACTCGCTCAACTATTCAGTATTTGCCCTACCATCCAGTAGCAATAGCAAAGAATCTATTTTGCTTTTATATTTGGCACTTTCAAAATGACTCTGAGCTGAGCTGAAATCATAAGCAGAATCCAAAAGTGGTGGTCACCGTACTCATTGTGTCACCGTACAATAATGCAGCATTGTGACCCACACCATGGCAGCCTAGTAATGCTTCTGCATCATTGGGCCTCCGGTCTCGTACTCACCAACGAAACACGACAGCACGAAATAATAAACTTATTAGCATAAACTACTTGTTTTGTTTTCCTGCCTTGTTTACTGCATAGAATGCGTTCAATGGTAGAGGCGGAGGAGGCCCAGCAGTGGCCTACTACAGGATGCGCAGGATGCATATTAAAAATGAGCCGGGTGGTCTTATATAAAAATAAATAAACATTTCGGACGTCTATCACACAACGCCATCTAGAACTAAGCTAAGCAGAGCTTTATTATGGGTACTAGACAATATTATACATAGAAAACACCTAAACTCCAAAACAGATATTTGCAGATCATACAAACATTTGCTCCGACCCAGGAATCGAAGCCGTGACCTAAAGCATAGCAGTCACATACGCTGCCACTGCGCCACCGAGGCAGTTTATGGCAATAATTTTTTATGATTGTTAACTCTTTCACAATGCAATATATCTCTAGATGTTCTAAAAAGTTAAGACTTCCGAGCAGCAGTCAGTGATGGTTGTAATGATTAAGCACAACAGTGTTTGTACTTTTACGACCATTTTCTAAACGTACATCACATATTGATGACATAAATACTGTAATGTTCCTATGCACATACATGGGTTATCTTAGGCAATGAAAATCAAACACACTAAGATGTGCACAGAATTCGCGTGGAATATAAACAGTACGGTGGGACTGCATTCACCTTCTGTGGATCTCCTCTCCAATTGTTTTCAGAGTCAAATAAAATGTCAATAAAATGTTAGCTGATGACTTGCCGGTATACGCAAACGATTGTAATTTTAGATACAACTATCCATTAGGTACTTCCAAAACCCATTAAGTGAACAAAGGCTTTCTGTTTAATACCTAAACACATGTGAGTCATACACTTCAACAACATGTATGAGCTATATTATTGTAAAGTTTCATTAAAAACCATTCAGTAGTTTCTACGTGAAAGAGTAACAAACATCCATCCATACTTACAAACTTTTGCATTTATAATACTAATTTATGCCCGCGGCTCCGCCCGCGTATATGTCGGTTATCGCGGCAAATAGTAGCCTATGTGTTATTCTGATGTATCTGCTATATTACTGTAAAGTCTCATCCGAATCCGTTGAGTAGTTTTAACGTGAAAGAGTAACAAACATCCATCCATACTTTCAATCTTTCGCGTTTATAATATTAGTAGGATTTAACTTAAAGCACCAATTGTCAATTCGCCGTGTGGTTATGGAATAAGAACACAAAGTGTCATAATGCTATTCATCCTAAGAGTCATAAGTGGCGACTAAGGGGACAAAATACTCTGGACAACATTTCAAAAAGAAGGAAATCTTGAAACAATCCCTATACCAACACCTCTAGGCATGTGGCATTTTAAAACCTTTAGATCATTGATAAATGCAAATGCTATGACTTGCTTAGGGCGTTCTCTGGCAGTCAATTAATTCGGCAATGCTGAAATAGAAGCGTTAGGTGAATTTAAAGAAAAAGGTAATATAATAAATAATGTAACGTAATTAACACGAAATCAGGTAATAACCTTGGTTTTGGGCACATTTTACAAACATATATACTCAATAAAAATATACATATAACTTTTGTTATCTTTTCTTATCACATTGATTAATTCAAACTGAAGACGTTAAAGAACAAAAGGAAAGCTAGGGAATCCCCAGATTTTAATGTTCGTGTTATTTATTCATATTATGAATGTTACCTATTCAATATTATGTTAATGTTTTGAAGTATATAATTACGATTATGATACGCATAATAAACATCTGAATGTAATATGTAATAGCAGCCAAGTTTTTAATAAAGTTTAAGATCGTAAAATTAAATGTCTGAAGTACCCAACAAACAAATGCTGAAATTTTTAACCTATTTGTTACTACGTCGCTTACTGATCGCCTAAAGCTGGAGACAGCCAGGGGTCTCCCTAAAGTCTCGTCTGGTCTCAGTCTACAGCCAGTAAGTCTTGATTGACAGAAGATGGAAATGGTCAAATGACAATGACTCTATCATCATAAACCATCATCATCATACCGAACTAGCTCCCGTACGTCCAAAAGAATTACGAACAGTGCAGTATGATAATAACACTTTATAATAAATAAGTTCTGTCAAAATAAAACCTGATTTTAAAGGCTGAGATGTCAATAGATTAATAAAATAGGCTTGGGTTACATGGGCTCTATAAACTTTAAAAAAAAAAGTTATATTTTAGTTTTTTAAACTTTTTCTTGTTGGTTGATAATGCTACGACACATAAACAACTATATAAAAAATATAAAATGAAGCAAATGGTAACTTGATAAAACGAGTTCAAAGAGTCCCAGAATTCGCCCTTTTATCAAGATAAGAAAGACATACATAACAACAGTTTAGGTATGTTAGAAAATTTATTTTTATTTTTTGTTAGAACTTATCCACAGTAATGGTGGTGAAATACATCATTAGAGACTGTTACTGCGACCTATTTGCATGCTAATATGCTGTTAGCTATTGATCGAATGGAGTAAATGTACTACTCCGTGTAACTGTTTTACATACTCCTACGTCATGCCTTCGTGCATACGTGATTCGGAGGTCACGTTAAGCAGTCGGTCCCGGTTATCTTATGATAACAGTCGTGAAGCTTAGTTGGAGGCCTTCGGGCAGCTTAAAAACATCCAACGGCAAGATTTACGGAGCCACAACGTATTCTTGCCAGTCCCCAACCCGCACTTGGCCAGCGTGGGGACGTATGGCCTTAACCCTCTCCTGAGAGGAGACCCGAGCCCAGCAGTGGGACATTATGGGTTGCTGATTGATTGATACGTCATGCTTAGCTTCAGAGGGCCATTGGACTTTATCTATACACATATAAACACTTGAAGCAAAAACTAAGTACCCCCTGCACGAAAATCAAGCGAATGAATCAGTATGAAATTTCGGACACTAAAAGTTTATATGGCTCTTAGCCATAAAAAATGAATAAGGTTGGATTTCGACCTCTAGTTATTATAAATAGTACCTAGTAATGGTAATAATCAGCTGTACGCAATCTGCTCACAAAGTGGCAACACTATTTCCTTGAGGACAGAATAATTCCGTTATACAAACAATAGAGAAATAACAGTATTGAGAAAAGAAGAAAAATATTTTGCTAACATACTGCACATAATTTGGTCTACAGTACTTCTTTCACGTTTTAAAACTTTAATCATGAAATTTTGAAGAGTCAGGTAAAGAGGCAAGGACATTCCATTCATTTATTCCATTCGAGAATATATACTGTCTCCTAGGGATAGTGACAACATTGATCAAACTGACATGCTGAATCGAAAAATTTGAAAAACCATTGTTTTGTATATTTCAAAGAAATTCTAGCATTACATACTTAAATTTGTGAACGATAACAACTCTGTTCATTCTGATTGAACAAACGACAGCTCCTAATTGATTTTCATATAAAGTTAAAATATGTATATTAATAGGATTGTCGCAACAATATATATAATAATAAACAGAAGCAGGACCGTGGCAGGAGCATATCAAGTTCCATTTGTTTTAAATTTTAGAAATATTAAGTTTTTATTTATCCCTAGTTTGTTATATAAATGCAGATTAGTAGATTAANTGGGTGTTAGAAAACACTTATCTATTTTCGCAAGATACGCGAATATTTGGTATGTCACATATAATGATATCAAACTGTTATCTGTTATATATGTGTATATGTAGATAAGGACACGTGCAGTGGTAAAATTTGAGGTAAAATCACAAAAATATACGTTGTATTATCTGATTACACTCAATGTGTCAATGTGTCAACAACTATACCAAAATAATTTATATGAATTGTTTTGTGTAGGTATGTTAAAACATTTTTGATACTTTTGACACGATACACAAACCGCTTCAAGGGATTGGTTTTCGAGTGTATAGATAGATAGATAGAAAACTCTTTATTTGCACACTATAATATTACAGTTAGAAGGGAGTGAGAGTGTATGTATGTAGGTATATTTCTTTGGCACGCCTTAGAGCCTAAACGGCTTGTCGCATTTTTATGTGAGTAGTGGCAATAGATTCGGCTTAGTCGTGAGTGAAGTGAGTGACACAGGGTATATCAAAATTATTTTTTTAAAAAAATCTATCTCTTCAGTTCTTCAATGTATATAATGAAGATGGTAGACATTGGCGCTGTCGGGTTATTTAAAAAAAATCATTACCTTGTTATAATGAAACTTATCTAACTTCTACATCGTTAAAAGAACGAATTTTGAAGAGTACATTTGCCATTTTGAGTATACTAATACCAGTAATTTAAGTGTAACTAGCTTTTATTTTGTGGCTGCGCCCGTGTAAAGGTCGGTTATCGCGGTGATTCTTCAAACTGACATCATTTTTTTATTTAAAAACCAATTGTAATGAAACAAACACCAAGTAAATGTTAAGTGGAGCAAATCGCAACACGTTAGTGTAAACCGCATTCAAATTGGTCAAGCCGTTTGTGATATTAATTAGCGTGAGCAAACACACTCACAAACAGATAAAAATTCTAAACATCATTGTTTTAAGTTCTATTGCGCTTGTAAAGCTCCTCTATAATATGTTTTTAATTATGTACCTTCCATTTACAGACAGCGACCAGTTACGATTTTATTATATGCATTACGTAATAATAAAATTAAAAGGAATGAAGCCAAGTTCAAATTCATTCATCCATCCATCCACACATAACATTTCTAATTATTTTAAAGCTCTTTTCGTAGGTAAAGGCGGTATACGGACCACAGATATTGATTTTGTGTCAACGACCGTTAAAACTCCTGACAACAATTTTATTTTCTTATGTAACTTAAAAAGTTTTCTTTATCAAGTTTTTCAATATAAGGCCCCAGTCTTAAACCTTCGGAAATTTGAGTCTACTGAGATTTTTGTTATGAAAAGTGATTTAGATTTAAATTGATTGAACAAAGTTATAGGTACTATTAATTGTTGAAAAGTATTTTTCCAAAGAAACCTTTAAGAAGACGAACTTCACTTAACATAATAATGGGTATTAAACCTCTGTTTACCTTTTTTTTTTGAAAAGCAGTCGACGGAGAACATCGAATATAAAATTCTTACTATCAAGTTGGCAAATAAAAATAAAGCTGCAGAAGCGGTTACCGGTGCCTATTTTTACCTATGAGCCGTAAATAGAAGTTTTTTTTTAAATAGAATCTGTTGTTTGTTTATAAATACCCACAAAAGAATTTATGACTGATTAAGCTGAGATTCAATTGTATTCTTTTTTCAAGCTACCAAAGTAGTTACCTGTGCCTATTTATAACTATGGACCTTAGATAGAAGCAGTTTTTTCCCAACAGAAGCTGCTGTTTTTTGTTTATCATAAATACCTATTTTAAAAATATATGATTAAGTCAAGATTCTAGAATATTCGTAAAATAGTTGAACATAAACGGAGGTAATCTGGTGTGGCATGAGGAAATTGTATTAATGAATATTAAATAGTACAGGAATCGTTTTGTAATTTCGTCCTGTACGTCTGAACATCGAAACAGTAAAGTTGTAGTGATTTATGAAACTGTATCCGGAATTTCACAAATTGCAGACGATTGCTCCACATCGATACAAAGAAATAAAATTGAAGTGTCTGTTTTTAATTTCAAATTAACAGCTTTTCACTTATTGCATATGAAAGTATTTATGGCACTTACAACACAAAATTAATTTAAAAAAATCCGGCTAATCTGTGCAATGGCTGGACCGAGTTTGACGGGACTTTCACTGGTAGACAGCAGATGATACCAGGAGGAAGACTAGCTTCGACCACCGGAATAACCCTTGATTGTTTACATGTATCTTTTAAAACCGCGGGGCTCAGATAGAATAAACTATAAATACTTAGTAATTCTCTTCTAATTCTATGCCAATTTATATAATTTTTACCATGTTACTGTGTCAGCAGGGCACCATAATGTGTTTTTTATAACTCGCTCAACTATTCAGTATTTGCCCTACCATCCAGTAGCAATAGCTAAGAATCTATTTTGCTTTTATGTTTGGCACTTTCAAAATGACTCTGAGCTGAGCTGAAATCATAAGCAGAATCCAAAAGTGGTGGTCACCGTACTCATTGTGTCACCGTACAATAATGCAGTCATAATAGTAATGCTTCTGCATAATTGGGTCTCCGGTCTCGTACTCACCAACGAAACACGACAGCTCGAAATAATAACTTATTAGCATAAACTACTTGTTTTGTTTTCCTGCCTTGTTTACTGCATAGAGTGGCGGGCAATGTTAGAGGCGGAGGAGGTCCAGCAGTGGCCTACTGGCATGCATAGTTAAGCGATGGTTCAAATTGTTACATTAACAAATAAGCCAGAGTGGTCTTTAAATAAATAAAAAATCGGACGTCTAACACACAACGCCATCCAGTCCTTAGCTAAACAGAGCTTTATTATGGGTACTAGACAATATTATACATAGAAAACACCTAAACTCCAAAACAGATATTCACAGATCATACAAACATGGGTTATCATGGGCAATGAAAATCAAACACACTAAGATATGCACAGAATTCACGTGGAATATAAACATTACGGTGGGACTGCATTTATGACCGTTAACTGTACACAATATGAACCATAACCTTCTGTGGATCTCCTCTATAATTGTTTTCAGAGTCAAATAAAATGTCAATAGAATATTAGCTGATGACATGTAGGTGTATACGCAAACGATTGTTATTTTAGATGCAACTATCCATTAGGTACTTCCAAAACCCATTAAGTGAACAAAGACTTTCTGTTTAATACATAAAAAGCTGTGAGTCACACACTTCAACAACATTAGATACGGATCGCCGCATTGATAACATAAATGTGTACATATGTATATATACAGACAGCTAAAAACCGTCCCAAAAAACATTATCAAGAGGTGATTTGGAAAGAGACTTCAGAACTTTACGTCATTTAACTTAATCATTAACTTAAAGGACTTGGAATTGTACGTTATATTATTTACTAGCTGAGCTCCTTGGTGTTACACGCGGTACAAAGATGTTGTGTGAATTGTTTCTTTATAAATTAGATATTCTTCTGATGTATAAGCTATATTATTGTAAAGTTTCATTAAAATCCATTCAGTAGTTTCTACGTGAAAGAGTAACAAACATCCATCCATACTTACAAACTTTTGCATTTATATTACTAATTTATGCCCGCGGCTCCGCCCGCGTATATGTTGGTTATCGCGGCAAATAGTAGCCTATGTGTTATTCTCATGTATCAGCTATATTATTGTAAAGTTTCATTAAAATCCAGTCAATAGTTTCTACGTGAAAGAGTAACAAACATCCATCCATACTTACAAACTTTCGCGTTCATAATATTAGTAGGATTTAACTTACAGCACCAATTGTTAATTCGCCGTGTGGTTCCAATCAATCCTAAGAGTCATAAGTGGTGACTAAGGGGACAAAATACCAGAGTATCAAAAAGAACAATCAACATTTCATAAAAAAGGAAATCTTGAAACAATCCCTATACCAACACCTCTAGGCATGTGCCATTATAGGCCGAAACCTAAGTGTCTCAGTGAAAAGCAATGGACTTTTAAAACCTTAAGATCATTGATAAATGCAAATGATATGTCTCTGGCAGTCAATTAATTCGGCAATGCTGAAATAAAAGCGTTAGGTGAATTTAAAGAAAAAGGTCATATAATAAATAATTTAACGTAATTAACACGAAATCAGGTAATAACCTTGGTTTTGGGCAGATTTTACAAACATATATACTCAATAAAAATATACATATAACTTTTGTTATCTTTTCTTATCACGTTGATTAATTCAAATTGAAGACGTTAAAGAACAAAAGGAAAGCTAGGGAATCCCCAGATTTTAATGTTCGTGTTATTTATTCATATTATGAATGTTACCTATTCAATATTATGTTTATGTTTTGAAGTATATAATTACGATTATGATACGCATAATAAACATCTGAAAGTAATATGTAATAGCAGCCAAGTTTTTAATAAAGTTTAAGATCGTAAAATTAAATGTCTGAAGTACCCAACAAACAAATGCTGAAATTTTTAACCTATTTGTTACTACGTCGCTTACTGATCGCCTAAAGCTGGAGACAGCCAGGGGTCTCCTAAAGTCTCATCTGGTTTCAGTCTACAGCCAGTTAGTCTTGATTGACAGAAGACGGAAATGGTCAAATGACAATGAAACTATTATCATAAACCATCATCATCATACCGAACTAGCTCCCGTACGTCCAAAAGAATCACGAGGAGTGCAGTATGATAATAACACTTTATGATAAATAAGTTCTGTCAAAATAAAACCTGATTTTAAAGGCTGAGATGTCAATAGATTAATAAAATAGGCTTGGGTGACTTGGTGGTTAGGCTCTATAAACTTAAAAAAAAAGTTATATTTTAGTTTTTCAACTTTTTCTTGTTGGTTGATAACGCTACGACACATACACAACTATATAACAAATATAAAATGAACCAAATGGTAACTTGATAAAACGAGTTCAAAGAGTCCCAGAATTGGCCCTTTTTTCAAGATAAGAAAGACATACATAACAACAGTTTACGTATTTTAGAAAAATTATTTTTTGTTAGAACTTATCCACAGTAATGGTGGTGAAATACATCATTAGCGACTGTTAATGCGACCTATTTGCATGCTAATATGCTGTTAGCTATTGATCGAATGGAGTAAATGTACTACCCTGTATAACTGTTTTACATACTCCTACGTCATGCTTCGCTTCAGAGGGCCATTGGACTTTATCTATACACATATAAACACTTGAAGCAAAAACTATGTACCCCTGCACGAAAATCAAGCGAATGAATCAGTATGAAATTTCGGACACTAAAAGTTTATATGGCTCTTAGCCATAAAAAATGAATAAGGTCGGATTTCGACCTCTAGTTATTATAAATAGTACCTAGTAATGGTAATAATCAGCTGTACGCAATCTGCTCACAAAGTGGCAACACTATTTCCTTGAGGACAGAATAATTCCGTTATATAAACAATAAAGAAATAACAGTATTTAGAAAAGAAGAAAAATATTTTGCCAACATACTGCACATTATTTGGTCTACAGTACTTCTTTCACGTTTTAAAACTTTAATCATGAAATTTTGAAGAGTCGGGTAAAGAGGCAAGGACATTCCATTCATTTATTCCATTCGAGAATATATACTGTCTCCTAGGGATAGTGACAACATTGATCAAACTGACATGCTGAATCGAAAAATTTGAAAAACCATTGTTTTGTATATTTCAAAGAAATTCTAGCATTACATACTTAAATTTGTGAACGATAACAACTCTGTTCATTCTGATTGAGCAAACGACAGCTCCTAATTGATTTTCATATAAAGTTAAAATATGTATATTAATAGGATTGTCGCAACAATATATATAATAATAAACAGAAGCAGGACCGTGGCAGGAGCATATCAAGTTCCATTTGTTTTAAATTTTAGAAATATTAAGTTTTTATTTATTCCCAGTTTGTTATATAAATGCAGATTAGTAGATTAAAACAGATTGCANTAGATTAATTTTCTTATTTCACTTTAATATTTTTATAATAATAATAAATAAATATTTCGGACATCTAACACACAACGCCATCTAGTCCCAAACTAAGCGGAGTTTGTATTATGGGTACTAGGTAACTGATATGAATACATAATTACTTTTTTTGTAAAAACATACATATTATACATAGAAAACACCCAAATTCCGAAACAAATATTTGCCGACCGATTTGGACCGATCCAGGATTCGAACCCGAGACCTCATGGACAGCGGCCGCGTACGCGTCATTGCGCCACCGAGGCAGTTTTTATAAAAGTGAGACCAAAGTAGAATGAGGCATGTGAAATAAAAAATCAACCATTAAGTTGATTAATATACTAGTTAAAAGACACAATAGGATCTTTAGGCTTTAGTGTAGCTTTTGATCTTAACAATAAAACGATTGCAGCTAGGGTCGAACTGGACACGATATACATTACCACACTAATTAACGTCAGGAACACCTTAAAGTATGTGTTGTTTCAGGTGTATATTACGTTGAATGGCTTCATGAATTTTCCATTGCGAGGTATGGAACATAAGCTATTTAAATAAACATCAAACCACACAAGTCTGACCTTGTGACAACAAAGTCAAGGGCATTGGATCGATATTCATGCTATTTGTGTACAATTGAAAGAAGGCTGTATCATTAATCATGGAGAAAATAACATATATTTGAAATCAATTTTAAAAACGAAATCATGAGGCATTTCAACCGATAATGACGATGATTCTTCTCTATTGAAGAGGCGTTTAATATCTGCCACGACAAAACACATTTTGAGTAGGTCTGTCTATCACAGTTCATGAGGTTGGAGGAATTCATTCTGAATTTATGAGTTAACAGTGGTTTGACTTAGATCCCCGTTCGTTCCAATAGGGACTCTGGTTATAGACCAACGGAAACGGTATACCGTCAGACGATTAAAACAGCGACGAGAAAGTTATCTTTTCCGAATAAAATTATAAAATAGGAACAGGTTTTCTTGAATTTTATAGTTACTAATTCAATTAAACACAGTTTCTATAGACCCCGACTAGGTAACCTCTTGTTGTATGAAAATCTTATCAGTCCAATGTTGTCCCCAAATCTTCTATCGTCATATATCTATCACGTCCTTGACCTCCAAGTTTCAGTTTAAACAATTACTGATTCGATGGTCAAATAAATCACGACAAAATTGATAACTAACCGGGTTTTAAATCGGGTTATTGGGTTAATAGGACCGACTAGCGTCTAGAACTACACAAAGACGTGTGACCGTAACACGGTTCCTGTGACCTAGAATAATCGAACTTAATAAAATATTATCTAATAGTATTTTCCAAGGGAAGCAGCAAGTTAATTCTAACATTTCCGTGGGAATCCTTTTGAAGGAAAATAAACTATGGTCCGACTTTGCCATTCTCAACTCTACTCAAATTTATTATAGTTCAATCCATACTAGCTGAATGCGAGAAGTCGAAAATCGAACCAAGTGGCGTGAGATTGGATAGGCCTTTGTCCAGCAGTGGTTTGCGATAGGCTGATGATGATGAATCCATACTAACATTATAAATTCTAAAGTAAATCTATGTATGTCACGTTTTCACGCCTAAGCTGTTGAACCGATGTGCATGCAATTCAGAATATAGATCCTTGCGAATCTTGAGGAAACACATCGTAGACTACTTTCTATCGCTATTAGTGACATATTTAAGGGAGTATACTGCGACTAAAAGCTAGTTTAATATATTTATATATACATAAATATATACGAGTATATGTTGTGCCACGGTATTTGGATTCGCAATGTATCGACACGACTTGACCAAATTTTACTTCGTAGGTACGAGAATATGTCGTAATGTACTTTACAATCTCCTTTTTTTAACGACTACTACTCATTTTTTAACGTGATTTGATTTCTTATATTTGATCATTTGTATGGCAGGATAACGTTCACCGAGACAGACTTAAACTACAAAACCGTTCTCAATACACAAACGACTGACAATAAGGCAATTGGGATTACCCTACGATATACTGACCTTGGCACCTAAAACGATCGTGTGTCACAAATCACATTAGAAAATAATTGCTGTTTCTGAGTATTGTAAAGAAAAAAATTTCCATAGCCACTATTGGGGTTTCAAGCTTATTGATTTTTTGTACCCACCTAAAGTAATATAAATTAGTCACGCAACCCAAAAGTTGTAAAGTACATCTATAAAAATAAATTAAACTGAAATATCTGTTGGTATATTCTTTATAACATCAGCTTATCATAAGGTTGCCTGGAAGAAGTTGCTTTTTAGCGATAAGGGCGCCATTTGTACATGGTCGTTAATATGTTATGCTCCTGAATGTAAACTGTTTTAACTGGTGTACAATAAATCTGGTCTGGTGTATAATCTATTCTATTCCTATCTATCAGTGAAAGTTCCATCGATTTCGAAGGGTCCAGCCATTCCAGATATTAGCCAGAACAAATAGACAATTTAAAAAAAAAATGAAATTTTCCTGGATATACCGCATATCCTTCCGTATGCATTTAGTAATATTTCTTGTACCTTTAGATAAATTTTATGAGAAGTTCATACCTGTGTGTATATTTATAGACTTTTTACGACGGACAATTCAATTCACAAGTTTTATTGGAACTACTTTACCTGTTAAGCAGCCCACGCGGTCGCAACTCACATGAGGCACGATTATTGCCATGTCCATCTTTAGTAATGTACTTTGTGGTAAATGATTTCTCAAATACGTGCCTACGTAGTTAGGTACCATGGTTTTGAAAATTCTCCCCTACACTACATTCTAACATCCCCTTTAGTACAATGTGTAAAAAAATAAGAATTTTGAAAAAAATTGTCTGTAAGGAAAGCCGATAGAAGTGAAAACTTATAACTTAGAATGTTATTTGTAAAATTAATGTGTACAATTTGAAATGTCATAACGTTCAAATTAAAATTATCAACATCAAACATTAGCATGTCGTGAACCCATAAAATTTTCCACCAACCAAGAAGTGCTCAACGCGGTTAAGACATTTTCACTTCGAAAATGCCATGTCAGCAAGTCGGTGACCTGAACTTCATAAGATTTTCTCCTAACAAAAAGTGCTCAACGCGGCTAAAGAAGTTTACACTTGGAGATCGTTTTTGTTTTTGCAAAAAACGGTACCCATTTCATGTCATTCACATTTTTTTATATTTTTCATCATTAATTCCATCACGACGAAGACTTGAAGGCTCGAAGACTTAGAATTGAAGACTTTTAATACTTGACATTGGCAGAAATAGCTGATCCGATTGATTGCCCTACCATCAAAAGAGGAAGTTTATACTTCAAAAATGGATCACAATTTGTCTAAATAACTACGTTTTTTTTCTAAAATACTTTTTCAGTTATCTCTAATACAGAAATCATATAAATATCAAGTTTATATAGGAAAACTTTGGTCGGGATTTGAAGGTTTTATATTAACAAGTTAACGACCTACATAACCTTTATGTATACAAATTGCCTATTGCCATCGAGATTATATTGTAGTACGTATATACGTATAGCGATGCCCATTGCATCAATGCTATTACTACATGACACCAGCTGTTATACCTACTCCAATTTGGCTGATGTCCAGTATTTACACTAGGGGTAACCATGAAAACCAACGGCTGTTTTTTTTATATTTCGTTTAACCAGTGATGAAATGTCAAATGTAGTAAAAAAATAATTTTAATTTTGGAATATATTAAATTACTACCTACTCTCATAGCATACTACAATGCGTTTCAAAACTTCCTAATAAGAATAGGATTGGAAATCCGTCATCTTGCCCTGCGTTTGTCAACAACTTCAAAAATTTTTGTATGGTGTGCAAAAAACGATAATTAACAATCAAAAAACTTATTTTTATATTTTCAATGCCACTGAAAATTATATTAATGGCATTAAACTTTAAAAATATAGATGTAATTGACTGCCTCACTTTTGAAAAAAAATATAAACTACATTTTGTTTACAGCCTCTCAAAATAAGTGAAATACAAACACTCTTTTGATAGCATACCATGGTCTAGTATCGTCAATTTTAAGATTTGGCATTATATTCTGGGGAAACTGTAACCAACGAGAAAGTATAATTAATGGTCAAAAACGTTGCATAAGATCTATGTCCGGATTAAAAATGACTGACAGTTGTGTGCCCGTGTTTAAGTCCCTAAAAATATTAACTTTTCCTTCTTTGTATATTTTGGAAGCAGCTATCTTTGTTAAAACAAATATGAACTTGTTTTCAACGATGTCAGAGACTAGAAAACGATCAGCGCAGTTGAAAAATAAATATAATCAGGGAGGATTTAAAACGACGTTATTAAAAAAAAGCATTATGTGTATGGGTCCGATGATGTATAATAAAATACCGAAAAATATTAAAACTCAAAACATATACAATTTCAAAAATTTTTTGACTTGATTATTACTTGAAAAATGCTATTATTCCGTATTGTGTTATCTTAATGACAAATTGTAATTTATTTTCAATAATTTAACGACCTGACATTTCAGATATTTAAGAATGGTATTGGATTCGTGTTAATTTAATTTGAAAATATTGTATTATAATTGTATTTTAGTATTAATGATCTAATGATAACATGACTAATTTTATAAGACAATTTTTGCATGCCTAAATGGCAGAATGTATTGAAACTAACACATTACTAAACACCTTATTCGTGTAACTTATTCACATACATGATCGATGCAAACAAATGATTTGATTTGTTTTTTTTTTAATATTATTTGGTGTTTATGCCAACGCTACATTTCCAGTGAAGTTAGTCACAAATCCAGTCCTATTCTTATTTTAAAAGCATGGTAAGTGAAAATATTTCATGAAATTTTATAGACATAACTATAAACTATTGCAAATGTATTTAAACATACGTTTTAATTTATATTCATATTTTTAAGCTTTAAAAGTAGCTAACATCGATGCGTTTTATTAAATAAAAAAATAAAGTAGTGCTTTTAACGCACATAAAAAAGCAATATTTCACATATGTACGTATGGTCATAAGCAGTATAATTAAATAAAAGAAAAATACATACACAATATAAATGTAGGTACTAACGACAAACTCCAATCATGACCCACTTTGCCAACAAATCATTTGAAAACCGTCAAAATAACACAAAGATTTCCCTCCTCTACAGTGCATGCCGCAATAAGGACGTTGTAAATATTAAGCAAGCTACGTAAATACTGGTCGGAGATCCGTGCAATTTTTACCTTTATCACTGCAGTAGATATATTATTATCCACTGCAGAAACAATGCAATACTGCATTGGACGAAATAGTAATAATCACATTTTGAATTTTTTTTGGAATTAATTACAACTCAAGACAAAATTTAATGCTTTTTTGGATAATGCACCAGATAATTTTGAGTGCAATTAAGATAATAAGGTCGTTAGCATGGAATTGCATATTTTCGCAAATGTCGACCTTATTGTATTGTAAAAGTAAGTTTTTGGTGGGTCATAACTCAAATTCGTCGATAGTTCATGATCTTGTAGTAATATTGTTTTGCGCTGTTGGAAGAGATTGTTTTAAGCAAGAACAATATTTTCAAACAGCGCAAATTCTGTGGGATCGATCCCCACACGGAAAACACTTTGTGTGATCTACAAATTGTAGTTCCGAGTTTCGGTGCTTTTTAACTTCCTGTCATGAGTGTTTTTTAAATCTCCCAAGCCGTTTATCGTTAGGTGCTTTTATATAAGAGATACCAGTCATCCAAATGAAGGCTGGTGGACCTACTTCCATAGTCTATTTGCAACATGAATGCATGATGCCCAGTATACAGCTTAATTAATAAAATATAACTGTATGTATTCTAGAATACTAAGTAGGTAATTAAACGCAGGACATTTCATGAAAAAACTAAGTATGTAGAATGTAATTTTGTAGTAAGTACGTCAAGAAACCTTAATTTGTGTAGGCAGTATGACGCAAGTCTTTTTTAAAATGTGAGGGAAAGTAATAAACGTCACGCTCGGTTACGGATTAACTTTTCGACTATAAATAAATATACAAGAAAGAAAGATGTTTAATCTGTCGACGTGTTGAACCCTTTATAAAACAATAACCCTTTTTAAAACCCCTACTTTCGTGTTGAATGAATGAATGATGAATGAACCTAAATGTTCATTTTCATAAATTATAGAGAATTTCAAATTAGGAATATGGGATCATTGTTAGAACAAAAACACATAATTCTGTTTTGATTTATTGCAATTTTTATTTCCACCAAAAAACAAGTATTTAATAAATGTCAAGATCAGCAAAAGCAAACAGTTTATAAATAAGATTTTATGGAAAACAGAGAATAACAATGTTTGAGATCGGTGCTTGTGTCATGCAATATTTTCAATTAGAAAATATGTATGTGAAATTTTAGCATAAACTCAAGCAAATTCGACTTAGAACATTGGGCTATTAGTTTCGAAATGTTCATCATTCTTTTTTTTTAATAGTAAGGGTGAACAAACTAATCTCAAAAAGTATTGTCTTTGCTCATCAGTCGAGAACCAATTTTTTCGTTACACTATATATTCAACATTAGACTTCTGTTTAACTAGAATCTTACAATAATTAAAAAAAAAAGCTTCACATTGAACCTTAACTTTAATTTTACAATTATGTAAGACATTGTCTTTACAATATTTTTACGAGATTTCTCTATATTACCATATCAACATTTCTACTTACATAATTTTTAAGCTTTCCATGGTTCAAATCGCAATATACTTCACAATCTTTTTTTTTCTTTTTCTGTCTCATAAAATCTTTACACTTATGAACACTTATAACAATTTAGAATATACTTTGAATTACTTTTTATTTGCATTTCTAATGGATATACCACAATTCAATGAGGTTTTAATATTTCAAAACGTTACTTACAATAAACTACTGTATATAATTCAGAAAATAAAATATACAAATAAAAATAATTCTGTTTTATAGATGGAATGTGTGACTGCTGTATAGAAACATAAAAACTCATTACATTTGGGTACCAAACTGAATATTCTTTATTCCACAATGTACTCAGTGGTATTCAGGGCATGTAGTAGCCACAATTGACAGTTACATCATCAAAACCATGAACACTGTTTCAAAAACACCTCTAATAAGAAATACAAAGCTAATAAAACTAGAAAAAAGTGATGGAATTGTCCCTCATAAGGATAATAAAATTATTTTCTAATAGGCAAACAATTGGGCCAAAAAAGTAACAAGTAATACAAGAGACCACGCCAAATGGAAGATAATTTCTTTTGAATAACTGCACCTATTAATTCTTAAAGTATCTTCAATATAACAAGGATTTTAATGTCTCTTATTAATAAGAAAGCTATATACTATCAAAGCTACGCTATAGAACTCCATAGCTACACTTTGTCCTTGCTACACCTTGAAAGAAATAACCTAACAGTTGAGTGTGTATATTGTGGTCCAAGATGCGTGTTGTACTTAACTCTGTACACAAACAACAATAAGTAAACAAAGTATAAATTTAAGTACACTAACTTCTGCATAGCATGATTTTCTTTTTGTAGATTTAAAAAAAACTGTAACAAAATTATGTAAGGTTTGTGTCCAGGCCTTGGTGCAAATATTTTAACTAGATATACTAAAACATAATTACTAATAACAAACTATTACTAAGTTTAAAAATAAATAAGAATCTATTATTTATTACACCCAAATATTCAAATGCCACTCAAATACAAGACACTGTTAGGTTCTCACATTGGAATTTACATGATAATTAATAGTATCTTATAATTGTAGTGATTTGTTAATGAAGGCCTAATTATGACATATTTTTATTTATATTAAATACCCCCATTATATAGCCTATCATCAGCTTTCTTTTCAGCCTCAAAAGTGCACTCAATTATATATATATATATATATTGTTTATCAGTAATATTGTTGTCGTTATAAAATTTACAAAATTCATAGTTTTCCTGTTTAAAAAATAGTGAAGCTATTGAATGTTTGTAATTCTACTTAAATTTATCTATGGTCTACTATCACATTTGGTATAGGGAGTGGTTAGAACGCAATTGATGATGGAGGCATGGAACATTCCCCTACAGTTACACGGTAAGAGGCCAATTCGCTAATACCATGGTAATGCACAAATGCAGCCACAATCACAAGAACATGGAAAATCTGATGGGACTGGAACCATATGTCACATTTCCCAGGGAACCATCGCTCAGGAACACGTAGGGCATAGAACATGGCTCCCAGTATGTACAACAGGCCCATGAGCACCAGCCAACCCAGTGATGCTTTACTTACTTGACTAAACCACCCCTCTGTGATGCCATAGTGAATCGCAGGAACTATACCTGACAGACCAAAACCCATGAACACTCCTGCTCGGAGAGGTCTCAATCTAGGCTCTGAGAACCGATCCCAAAGAGAAACTATGATAGACAAAATTCCTAAAACTACCACTACAGATAAATATATGATCTTAGGTCTATAGTGGCAGTAGAAACTGTAATACAACCATGGAACAAACGAACCCATAATCAAAAGGGCAATGCCACAGTAATCCAACTTAGAAAACAATTTACCGACCATCTCCGAATGACAGTAAAGGGTGTGGTATGCAAACGAAAATCCAAGGCACACAATGGCGCCAACAAAGAATACTCCAAATATCATTTTCTCCTGCATTTGTATTTCAATTGACGGGCGCGACAAAAAATAAACAGCCACTCCAATGAATGCCACACAACCAAGCAGATGTGTCCAGATATTGCCTGTCTCTGTATGGATACGGAATATGGACCCAAAACATGCGCTAAATGACGGCAGAGGCGGTCTGTGTCCTTTGTGAAGGTAATCATTGTCTTGCAGCCACCTCGGCAGATGTCGGAAGTGGCAAACGTTCCAAGACGCCTCCCACACCTTACGAACGAATTCTTCAGCCTGCTCTGCAGCATTATGGGCCAAAGCGCCAAGGTCAATTTCGTCCGAGAGCACACCTGCTTTCAGTACTTCTGCCATTTCAGCATCAAGCAAGTGTTGGTCCTCTGGTGTAGAAGGCAATGGACATCCATCCTCTTCTTCTGCGAGTACTTCATCAAGCTCGTCCATCTGTGACGCCAAACTCTCTGCCTCCGGATCCCATCCTTGACGTCGCCGCAGCCCGTCCGAAGACGCGCTGCGGGATCCTGTGTCTGAATCAATTTCCCACATATTTACACCGTCAAACTTAACAGAATGACACAAACACACCAACCATGGACCGCCACGGCCTTTGTTAGCGTTAGCGGTACCTACGCAGTACCGCTTTTCACAGTTGTTACAAATCCAGTTACGTCATGAAAAAATGCACGATGCACAGTTATTACGCTTTTGTTTCCAAATGTTCGTAGCAAATATTCGGCAAAGGTTATTGTCTGTGATCACGAGAATTTTAAAATGTACTAATCGAAAATTCACGACGCACTCAGGACGATCGAACACGAACAGCTGCACAAAACTGAATGTGTGATGTGATGAACGAACTAATATTTATTGTAGTCATTCAACCATTTTATCAGAATGTCCGTCTCTTTCTAGCCTGTAATGATTTTGCCAGCACAGCAGGACTAAAGCATTTCTTCGCATTCGCACAATCGCTACGTCACCACGTATAGTGATGCGAAATAGAATGTGGAAAATTAAAGTAAATAAGAACATTAAACTAATTTTTATCATTTACTTAAGAGAATATAACTGAAAATTCTCTGTATAAGCCTGTAGCGAAGCAAACACGTAATGGTACTTATCTGAAGTTTGTTTTTAATTGTGTTGAATCAATCAGTCCTATTTTAATTACTTTTTTTTATAATTGATAAATATTCAATGAAATAAATTGCGAGTTTGGGTGGATTTTAATGATCATTAATTTGGTATTTACATTTAGTAAGAATTTACAAAGACATTAGTCGATACGAAAGTTACATCACTAGCTCTTCAACACATACTGCAAGCTGATTGGATAATAAATTTTGACGTCATTATCTAAACTAACCAATGAACTCCGAATGCACCGAATAAATGACATTCTAACCTCTATGAAATCTTCTTGTAAATAATTATAAAATTCAATTATGCACCAGACCTTTTATTAAGTTTACATAAATACTCACTTTTTAAACATGTTGCAAAGTCTTGTCTGTCTTCCTTCTTGAATCACTGTATATACACAAATAACAAAGTTTATTTAGACATAGGACTCTTCAAGTGATCAGGCACAACTTGCCCTAAGAATTCCTCGCAAATTTAGCCAATAACAAAAAGATAGGTATTAAAAACTTTTAAAATCTTGTCGCTATTGGTTAGAATACTTTGACATATCTGGTAGCAATCTAAAAGCATTCATTCGTACAGTCTTTACGCCATAGATAATCATAGCCATCAAGAACTTTGATCATTTTATCAATTTTCAAGTAATTAATTTTACATTTTATTAAAATATAATTATTGACTTGTATCATAAAAAAACAGATTTATTGAAACAAAAAACTTCTTAATATTGCTTCTGATAGATAAACTTGATAAGAAATTGTCGAAATCTCCCGAAGGGGCAACTATGTAAGCGGGTCACCTGAACTTTAGGGAAATGACTACTGTTACCCACTTTTGCAACTTAAGTCTTCTGCTTTTGTTATTTACTTTTATACTAAAAAAGATTATTAATACTTTAAATCTTTAAATTTGGTAAAGATCTCATAGTCATTTCATTTCTTGTAGTGCAGGGATTATGAAAGCTGTGTAGAACAGCAATGATTCTAGAGAAAATGTCACTCATTATCACTTTTTATTTTGCAATTGGTAATACTTTGAGACGATCTCTTAATGTCAAAATGACGTTCCTCATTTAATAATGTCAAATACAGACAGTTTCTTTTATTTTTGCTGTGTGGCTGGCACATGTTGACTATAGTAAACAAAGATCTAACCAAAATACTAACCATTGATAAGTAAAATCAATAATGGCTTCTCTGCTAGAAGTATTAGTCACAAGTGACTCAAATAATACATTATGGACCGGTTGTGTGTGGGATCCACACACCGGCAGCAGCCTAATGACTTATAAAGGAGGCGGCACAGCTGAAGGTAATACGCTTACCTTTATTGGAAATGATTACTTGGCAGCTGTGGAAAAAACAAAACCAGTATTACACGTATGGCCACTAAACTCGTACCAAACAGTTCAAGGCATGCGTTTCATTTTGCCGGGCAAAGCGACCGCTTTATCGGTCTCTCGAGATGGTGCCTACTTAGTCGCAGGCATAGATGAGAAAATATATTTGTGGCAAATTGCGTCTGGTAACTTATTGACAATTATAAACCGCCACTATCAAAAGGTTATTCTGTTGAGATTTACTCCAGATGGACGTTATTTCATTTCTGCAGCAGAAGATGGAATGGTTATGGTATGGTCTCTAGCTACAGTTTCTGCACATTCTGAGGTGGATCTAGTGACTCAATCGTCAGCTGGTCATCATGACCCAGTTTATATATTTTCTGATCATTCCTTGCCTGTGACTGGCTTGTGTATAAGTAAAACAGGCATTCACGGCCGCCTAATTACTGTATCTAGTGACAGATCGTGTAAAGTGTATGACTTATCATCGGGAGAGATGCTGTTGAATTTAGTCTTTGGTTTACCTTTAAGCTCTATTACAATGGATGTATTAGAACTGAATGTTTTTGTTGGAACAACTGAAGGACACATTTATCAACTAAGTCTAACAAATGTGCCAAGAAACAGGGATCTGTTGGTAAATACTGAGGACAAGCAAAACATCTTCAAATCTCATACAAAGACAGTTAACTGTTTGTCCGTTTCACTTGACGGTGAAACTTTGATGTCAGGAGCTAATGACGAACAAGTCATCCTTTGGCATATTCCTAGTAAACAACCAGTAAGAATAATTCGTCACAAAGGGCCAGTGTTAAATGCATTTTTTACAATCAACTTCCCTGCTATATATAGACAAGATTTTTCACCAAGCATCATTCTGCACAGTCTGGAAAGAACGTTAGAAAAAGATTCAGACGATGTGACAGAAATTGAAATTCTCATGAATAGGAAACATGACTTTTGGCCCGAACAACACTCTGAGTCCGAGTTTAGTATTTCAACAAAGGAATTAGAAACGGAATTCAAGTTCAAGGAATCTGCGTTGCAAGAACAATTAAACAAATTGAAGACAATAAATGCAAACTTATATTCAGTAGCTGTTCAGAAGGCTTTAGAATCTGTTCCTAAGAAGAAAAAAAATAAAAAAAAGAAATAAATCTGGCCGGTGTCAAATTAATAAATATATTTCAAATAAGCCTTTTTGTTTTCTGTTTTAAAAGTCAATTACGATGATTTATGCAAAGATATTTATGGTGCATACAAAAGTTATACCTGTTAATGTTTTGATAAAGTCCTATAAATTATTATTTAAATTATAATTAAGTAAATCTTTCAGTTATGCAAGCTTAAAAACGTAGTTACATCTCATTTTTAGTCTCACAGTACCGACACTGTTCTCAGTTGTTTAAAATACATAATTTCATACTTTTATTCAAGACTGCTTAATATAAGGAGTACCTACCCCTTATATTAAACAGTCTTGAATAATATGTGTTTTTCAATGAGAAACAGTATGCTGATCCTTATCTCACAATAAGGAGAGACTTTTCAAATACTTCTGAATACTTCTGAACACTAATTAGTTACCAACACACAGTTATAATATTCGGAAAATGTATAAAAATAACAACTTTGTATTGAATTACTTGTTATTTATGGAAAGATTAAACTTATAATTCACGTTGTTTACTTAATATAATACTTCTTGCATAGACAGTAGTATTAAAAGGCTTAGATTAATTGTATATAAATATTTCGGAATTCGAAAAAAACAGTATATATTTATTTAAATCAGTTGTCTAGTTCCCATTGTACAAGCTCTGCTTAGTTTGGAACTTGATGGCGTTGTGTGTTAAAAAAATGTCCGAAAAAAATATATTTATTTATTTCTTTATTATATATTAAATATAATCGTAATTGGCTTGATGTCGCATATCAAACTAAACATATTCTTATTTGTAGCTGTTGGTTTTCCAAACCGAAATAAATAAATATTTCTGTCATTTTTTTGTAAATACGTACATATTATGCATAGAAAACACCCAAACTCCGAAACAAATATTTGCAGATATACAAACATTTGCAGTACCTTAATAACTCTTCAGTTTATTGTAAACATTATTGTTTTATGTACAACGGCTCAATAAGTTTAAATCC
>PKRV01001788.1:1273777-1344420 GCA_003709505.1 Hyphantria cunea | reverse complement strand
GTGATACCACGGCCTCTCAGAAAACCGGTGTGAAAAAGCGCCTGCGCTGTATTTTTAGTGAGTGAGGGTACCGCAGGCCCATAATCCAACCCTTCCCCTCATCCCCCTCCCCATCCCCCAAGGCCGACAACGCACTTGTGACACCTCTGGTGTTATGGGTGTCTATAGGCGGCGGTAAGCGGTTACCATCAGGCGATACGTCTGCTCGTTTGAGGGTTATTCCATAAAAAAAAATTGCGTACCAAAATACACATACCTACATAAATAAATAAAATAAATAAATAGCCTTTATTTCTCGCATTCTAATTGCTAAATTATATAAAATGAGATTCTAAACTTAAAATATGTTTGATACCAAGCGTGGTATCCCCAGCAGGTGTGACTGGGTCTGTGACACTAGTAGGGATTTAAATAAAAGCACTGTGCACTGTGGGTTCGTAAGACTCCACGGTTTAATTGGCAATCGCCTTGAACTAAACAATAGCATTGTTCACACATACAAAATGTTTGTAGACCTTATACTAAAACGTGTAACACAACGATAGCGCGATCTAAGTTTTGTAACAGCTCCACCTAGGGAACGAAAAAGAAACTAATATGTGATATTATGTCTTTGAGGCGCTCAAAGCCCAGTTGCACTCGGTGATTCGAAACAATCACCGAGGGTAAGCAACAACGGCGCGGTCAGTACCTGGATTGGTATCCGCTGGTGGCATGTTATCATGAGCATCTCCGTGATTCGGTGGTCACGGTAAGCAGTCGGTCCCAGTTCTTATAATACGATAACAGTCGTGAAGCTTAGTTGGAGGCCTTCGGACGGCTTAAAAACATCCAACAGCAAGATACGTAGCCACAGCGTATTCTAGCCAGTCCCCAACCCGCACTTGGCCAGCGTGGGGACGTATGGCCTTAACCCTCTTCTGAGAGGAGACCCTAGCCCAGCAGTGGGACATTATGGGTTGTCGATCGATGTCTTTGATCGCACTATGTTGATGTTGATCTCGAACAAATAATTAAAATGATTTAAGTAATTTATCATGCAGGCATGCAATAGCCCCTCTTATAGGAAAGTGAATGCCTCCTTCCGGACTTTATTCCATGTTTCTTTATCTTTGGTAATTGCCTTCCAGTTTTCGTCAGCTGTTTTTTATAATATCATTTTCTCAACGAGTTGCCGGTCTCTCTCTTTCTAATGCCTGCAGGGCCCCGCATACATGATCACAAAAATATACCGCAAGTCCGTAAGTCCGACTTTAGAGATAGAAGGCGTCAGATTTTTTTAAGACTTTTTAAGACAGAGGGTCTAGGTTGGCCATTAGAATAGTGGAATTTTTATGGAATAGGGGGCAAACGAGCAGGCGTATCGCTTGATGGTAAGCGATTACCGCCGCCCATGGACACTCGTAGCACCAGAAGCATCACAAGTGCGTTGCCGGCCTTGGGGGATGGGGTGGGGGATGAGGGGAAGGATTGGATTATGTGCCTCCGGTATCCTCATTCACTCGGTGAAACACAGCGCAGACGCTGTTTCACACCGGTTTTCTGTGAGGCCGTGGTATCACTCCGGTCGAGCCGGTCCATGTATGCCGAAGCGTGGCTCTCCCACGGTAAAACGGTTTTGAATCGACCTGTCCATACTGATGGCATACAAGCCCTTATCCATCTTGTCAGCTAACCGGTATTAATCAAAATGAACGACCTGGAGCGCGACATTAATCAATCTATACATTTACATGTTGAGAACTATGCATATTAAAAGTAGCCTAAGTTACTCCCTATGTCATCAGCTCTGCTAGTGAAAGTCCCGTCAAAATCGGTCCAGCCGTTTTAGAGATAAGCCGAAAAAAAGAGACAGAAAGGATTAAATAAAAATCTTTTTTGATATAAGTATTGTACATACTTTTATATGCATATGCAATGATAAGATTTGAAATTACAAACACACTTCAATACTTCAATTGTATTAATTTGTATATATATTGTGAGAATTGGATTGAACCGGAGACTGCATGTGTGTGGGGTACATTCTAAATTTGACGCCACAGAAATACCTCCCCCCACAAAGCGTAGATTACCCTGTGTGTCATAAACAATTTTCAGATTATGACTCGAACCAGCTTCTACTCCCCTGGAAACGTTCTGAAGACCTGGGAAGAAGAAGTGAGTAGGAGAGTAGAGTGGCTACTCACNCTGGAAACGTTCTGAAGACCTGGGAAGAAGAAGTGAGTAGGAGAGTAGAGTGGCTACTCACCCTGCGGCGAAGTGTAGCGGAGTGGAGTGGCGGCCGTCCACGTCACGGCAGTTGACGAGGCGCGGGCGCGCGTCCAGGATGGAGCGAGCCCCCTCCACGTCGCCCGTGCGAGCCGCCTCCAGCAGCCGGAGGGCCGCCGCGTTGGCACACGCGTCTGGACAACAGAGGGACACTCCAGCAAGGAAATAGGAACTGCTAACTGGAGATGTAACAGATCTCCCACTCGATACACCTTCTTTTTTACGCGGTGAATGCTTTTCGCACCACACCGAAGACGAAGCGCGTGTGTGGGACTCCCGGATACCGATCTACCCACTAAACTCCGAGGCAACCCCCTCTGAAGTCAGAAGGAGCTCCAGGAACGCATCGTCGGTGTCTGGGAACCTCCCTGGCGTACATTCCGGGGAGATCAGTGTCAATCCCGGGGCAGAGAGCTGTAACGCCTCATACCATCTTTACCACCACAATATAACTACACTGAGATCAGAACTATTATTTATGTCACCGTATTTACACAATTTATTTTATTTATAATGTTTCGGACATCTGATATACAAAGACATCTAGTCCCAGAGTAGATATAAATATTTATTTATTATATATTTATACTATATATTATACTAATAGTCGTGAGAACTTCTATATCGCGGTTCTTCAGAATTAGTGTCGGCCCGTAGTTCAGTATATCTCCGTTAGATGGCATTATAGTATATATTTATGTTATTTTGTAAGTTGGAAGACCTCATAATGGCGTTATAACTCACCATCAGGTTGAGGGTACAAGGCGTCAGGAGTGGTATCAGCTCCGCACGCCAACAGGAGACGGCATGCTGCAGCAGAATCCCTTCTAGCCGCCACCGCCAGAGCTGATGAACCTCGTCCATCGCAAGCGTTCACTTTGGCACCTAGGTATGCGTACAAATAGTATAAATTAAAAATATTTCAGACTTTATCCAACTTCCAAAGAAAAATCCCATCAAGGAATAAAGAAAAAATAACAATAATGGGGTAGTACCACTGAACTTGTGTGTAACACGTAAAATAAAAAGTTCGGCTACATTATTTATTTTGTCCAACACTCACAAGTAAATAATTGAAGGTGCGGTAAAGGAAATATATAAGCACAAGCACAGCACAGTAACAGTTTAAAGCAGGAAGATAGATAGTCAGCGAATAGTACACCAGTTAACATTAAGTATTTAGGGCTAACACAAGTACATAAGTTTAAGCAAGCAAGCGTGCGTCCGGCGTCAATAACAAGTTACGACTGTTATAGACTGCGCACGGGCAACGAATTCCGGCACATTATGTGTCTCGTCCAGCTATGCGTCCAGAGAGCACATCGAAAGGACGCGTCGATAAACATCATCGACAAACATATCGACAAACCGATATGTATTCCAGTGACATGGTATACATATTCATAATGCACTTATATCATAAATGTGTGTATTAATGACGTAAATAATATTTTGAGTGTAGAATAAGTGTAAATATTGTAAATAAATATTATTACACAATTCATGTTTTATGCTTTATAATTTGTTATACGTGCAAAATTATACAAAATACTTAAACAAAAGTGGGGGATCCCTACATAACTGTAACCACTAATATAGCTAAAATGTTCCCTAAAACACTATAATAAGAAACTCGTGGGTACAGGAAAACAGAAAACACACGCTTCTGCATGAATGGGCCGACTTGGCCAGAGTGATACCATGGCCTCACAGAAAACCAGTGTGAAATAGTGCCTGCGTTGTGTTTTATTGAGTGAGTGAGGATACCGGAGATCCATTTTTTTTTTTTGACTTGGTGGAATGCCTTTACGCACTTCGCTCCCCCCCGCGGGCACAGGGGGTTCGCTTTGTGTGGGACTCCTGACTGACTCCAGCCAGACTACCCACTAAACCACCACGGTGGGCCACTCTGCGCCAGAGAAGGGAGGGATCCGGGAACCGCTTTCTTACGCCATCCGGCCCCTCCCAGCATACCGGAGATCCATACCCCAACCCCTCCCCCATCCCCCAAAGACGTGTTGCGGGTGTCCATGGGCGGCGGTAATCGCTTACCATCAGGCGATAGACATGCTCGTTTACCCTCTATTCCATAAAAAAACTTACCGTGTCTTAATAGAAGATCCATGGCATCAAGGTGAGCATGTTCCGTGGCCACGTGGAGAGGGGTCTGACCTTCTTTGTTCTTCTCGTTGACGCGTGCGCCTTTTCTGATCAGCATTTCCATCACCTGGATATAGAAAAAAGCCACTAATATACTAGTACTATCGACAAATTTGAATCATGACCCACTATAAACTTATTTTCTTACAGACATTGAAATGCAATTAGGTCGACATTCGCGTAAATATGCATTTACAAATATCGACCTTGTTATCTTTAATTTAAATACACCGAGAAATATCAGTTGCAGTATCTAACAAGGTATTTTTCTGAGTTATAGATAATTTCGAATCGTCGGTCGAGTCGATCGATGATAATAAATAAGTCTAAACATTAAAGAGTTCAGCGACAGATGGTGCTCGCTTCAGTGCGGGCAGGCACTGGGAGGGTTGTTTAGTAACAGCAGTTCCCGGAACCCTACGCTCTGAGGCGTAGTGTCACACCGTAAGGTTTTTCGTCGATATCATCATCATCATCAGCCTATCGCAGTCCACTGCTGGACATAGGCCTCTCCAATTTCACGCCACTTAGTTCGATCTATGGCTTCTCGCATCCAGCTCCTGCCAGCCGTCTTGCGCAAATCATCGCTCCACCTGGCTTGTGGACGTCCTACACTTCGTCGATATGACTACCCCAAACCCAGGTGTGTAGACGACCCGTGGGAGATTCCACACGTAAGAAAAATGGCGTTGTTACTCTCTCACGGAAGACCAACTTAAAGTGACAGCATTCGTGTTGTCGTGTTTCGTTGGTGAATGAGAGACCGGAGGCCCCAATGATGCAATAGCATCTCAAAAGAGCTCCTTAGTGTGGGTCGCCATGCTGTATTGTCACATCGTCAGCATTGCCTCGGTGGCCCAGCGGTAGCGTACGCGACTGCTGTTTCTGAGGTCTCGGGTTCGATTCCCGGTTCGGATCAAATGTTTGTATGATCGCAAATATTTGTTTCGGAGTTTGGGTGTTTTCTATGTATGATATATATGAATTTACAAAAAAAAAGTATATAAGTATTATATCAGTTGTCTAGTACCCATAATACAAGCTCTGCTTAGTTTGGGACTAGATGGCGTTGTGTGTTAGATGTCGGAAATATTTATTTATTATTATTTATTTATTTATTCGGAATACTATGGCGACACTTCCCTTGGATTTTGCTCATGCTTTTCATCAGGTAAAGTCACTTTGGTAAGCTCTTGTGGCGACTTCCACAGCGGCAACAAAAATATCACGCCGATAAACATATATACAAACTTCCCGACATCAACCGTTGGGCAGTAGCTCGCCAGGCATGATCACCTCGCCTGGTTGGAGGATCCTCCCTTTGTGTTGGAGAGATATGTGATCCGTTCCTCCATACTCTATATACATATTAAATTAAAGGCAAACTTGACAACAAATTTGAACAAATCCAATACCAACCCTTCCGGCCAGGGTGATATAGCATGCCAAATCTTCCTGTTTTATGAACAGCCTGTGTCCAGCAATGGACTATTATTAAAGATGGTTCTGCAAGTACCTGCTTCCTCTTGGGGTAGACACTGGCGGCGGCCGCGTGCAAAGCTCGGTCTCCAGTGCCCAGGTGCTGGAAGTTCACCAGCGCCTCCAGCCCGCACTCTCCGCCCAGAGACTGGCTGCTGCCGCTCGTCGACGCTTGCGAACTCTGCTGACAAACAAACTCAAACTATCATTTTTTTATTGAGAAGGTCTTCTTACCTCACCTCATAGAAAACCAGTATGAAACAGCGCTTGCGCTGTGTTTCACCGAGTAAGTCAGGATACTGGAGGCCCATACCCCTACACCTTCCCCATCCCCCAAAGACCGGCAACGCAATTGTGATGAATCAGGCGATAAGTGTGCTCGTTTTGTCGTTACTGCATATAAAAAAAAATAGAGTGCTCTGTTAAATCTCAGTTCAATTATAAAAACAAGTTAAAAATTAATCCCTAGACGGAAGAGAGTTAGTTTCTTTTTTTTATTTTTTTTAAAAAGACAACTCCCTCATTAGGAATATACATTCCTGTGTCGCGGGGATCTTTACAAACATACATGAAACGGACACAATCTACACCCAGACTTAGAAAAACAATTTATGGATCACACAAAGTGTTGTTCCATGTAGGATTTGAACCCACAACACTTGGCGCAGTAGGAAGTGGTGTGGCGACCACTGAAACCACTAGGCCAACCGTGTAGTCATATATTTCTTCCTTAAGATTCAGGGGTTAGCAGAAGCAGGCTCGGGTGGGGGGTACGCGCGCTTCGCAGCTGTCGCGCCCCACCTTTTGGGGCAGCAACGGAAACATCGAAGTTTCCACACAGGAGGGGGTCAACTAGAAACCGTAGGTGGCCCGAGGTACGTTGGGGTTCCAGGGATTTCCTTCCTAGGGTGTACCTGGTTCCCCGGCTCCTAGTACCCGCGATGGCGTGCAGTTTTAGCCGGTTCGGGCCCGACATGCCACCAGGAGGTGGAGGAGGAGATTTCCGCAAGGGACAAAAAAATGGGTCTGAATACATCCAACTCAGAAGTAAAAGTGAGAATACACTCCTTGACGGTTTATAGAAAGAGAGAATCTGTTCAGAAAAAACCGACTTAATTACAGTGCTCAGAAAACAAGTCTTTGTTAAACCCAACTTGACTGCCTCGATGGCGCAGGTACGGAACGGTAGCGTATGCGACTGCTGTTCTTTAGGTCACGGGTTCTATTCCCGGGTCGGATCAAATGTTTGTATGATCTACAAATGTTTGTTTCGGAGTTTGGCTGTTTTCTATGTATGATATGTATGTATTTACAAAAAAAAAAGTATATATATGTATTTATATCAGTTGATTAGTACCCATAATACAAGCTCTGCTTTGTTTGGGACAAGATGGCGTTGTGTGTTAGATGTCCGAAAAAAAAAGAAAAAACTGAAGTTTCACTTCATGAACGACCTAAGTTCTAAATAGATATAGTAATACAGTGTTCTTTACCTGGTGTTGATGACCAGAGGCTGCTGAGAGCTGCTTCTTAACCCTGGCGGGCTCAGCCAGTCTGCAAGCTTCCAGCAAACAGTGGCCACGGTACTCAACTGTAACAATGGAACTCTAGTTATGGAACTACTTCAGAGATACTTGGTCAGTAGATAACCATATTGGGGTTTAAGCCTCTTTGGAGTAGAGGATAGGATAGCGGCTTGATCACATTAAATTATGTTTAAAAGTTAGTTATAGGCAGGGGGAAAGTTCTGGCTTCTCTCGAGATAGGACCTAAATGTGTTGTTGATCCAGAAGACGACTAAAAATGGTTTCTTCCTGAATTAGAGCGCCTGTGAGAGTGGTTTTTAATGAACTCCGGTGTCCAGAAGGAACCAAAGATATTAAGGGATTTTCCACTTTGTTATGAAAAAGATATTAGGCACTTACAAGCTAATCTCTCCTGAAGTTCTCTGGTGGGTGCTACATCCAGGGCGGACTTCCCGTGGCAGTTCAGCAAAGTTGGGTCCGCACCTTCGCTCAGGAGTAGCGAACATACCTGAGAACAATCAGAATATAAAGATTATACTAATTATCGAATGTGAAACGAGCAGCTGACGATATATGATATTTATTTTTGTAAGTAAAGGAGGTGATCTGATAGACAACCATCGATATAACCTACAGGATTAGCAAGCTGAAATGCCAATGGTCTGGCCATATTAGCCGCAGAACTGATAACCGTTGGGGTAAACGGGTTCTTGAGTGGAGACCGCGTCTTGGCAAACGTAGTGTGGGACGTCCACAGGCCAGGTGGAGTGATGAACTGCGTCAGGAGCTGGATGCGAGAAACTGAGGATCGAACTAAGAGGAGACGACTAAATCGGAGAGGATCTTGTCCAGCAGTGGACTGCGATAGGCTGATGATGATGATGATTAAGTAAATATTTTACAAATATTTTTACAAGACGTACTTCCGGCATTTTCAAAGACTCTCTCTTGGAACAAATGCCGAAACAAACACATTGCTTAAATAAAACTTTGCGAGTACGGGTTTAGGCTCTTTTGGTATAGTAGGCCAAAACTTAGTTTCCAAGGAGGAGCTAGTGAAGGATATGATGGTTTACAAGTACCTCGAGCCTGGCCTTGCTGGCAGCCTCGTGGAGGGGGGTGAAGGCCCACAGGTCTGTCGCGTTCACGTCAGCACCAGCTCGCACCAACAGCTCCGTCACCTCGTAGTGTCCGTACGAACACGCGTTGTGAAGAGGCACCAGACCACTGAGGAGTAGATCGACATTATCATAAAACCCTAACTATATGGATCCTGCTTTTAATAAATATTTTAGGGCACCTAACATACAACGCCATCTAGTCCCAAGCTAAGCAAAGCTTGTATTATGGGTACTAGACAACTAACATAAATACATACACTTTTTTTTTAAATATATACATAGAAAGCCCTCAAACTAAATACAAACATCTGGTTTGACCCAGAAATCGAACCGGGGAGCTCAAGCATAGCAGTTGCTTACGCTACCACTTGCACTACCGGGGCAGTTAAGAAACGCATATGTGTAAATTTCACCCGTGAATCCACGTAGAAACCCGGAACTACCATGAGACTCAAAAACATATTTCTTTTAATTACCCTTTATCCTTAGCATGGACATCTGCCCCCCTCTGAAGCAATAGGCGGACAGCCCTAGCCCTGTTGTACCCAGCAGCCAGGTGTAGGGGAGTGGAACGTCTCCCGTCGCTGGCGTGGACGTTCACATTGAGGGGAGTGAGGAGGGAGGCGAGACGATCGTCTGCGCCTGATCGAGCTGCTTCTAGCACATCCGCTGCGCAGTACTCACCTGGAATGGAGAATAGAATTCAAAATAAAGTTATGCATATTAAATTACTTGACAACAAATCCTATACCAACCCGTCTAGGCAGGGTGGTATAGTATAGCGGCAAACAAGCAGACGTATTGCCTGATGGTAAGCGATTGCCACCGCCCATAGACACCCACAACGCCATCAAGTCCCAAGCTAAGCAGAGCTTGTGCAATGGGTACTAGACAACTGATATAAATACTCATATAGTTTTGTAAATACGTACATATTATATATAGAAAAGACCCGAACTCGGAAACAAAATATTTGCAGATCATACAAACATTTGGCCCGACCCGGGAATCGAACCAGAGAACTCAAGAACAGCAGTCACATACACTACCACTGCGCCACAGAGGCAGTCAGATCGGCAGGGGGATGGGTTGGGGTATGAGTCTCCGTTATCCTCACTCACTCGGTAAACACAGCGCTATGGCTGTTTCACACCGGTTTTCTGTTCGGCCGTAGTATCTCTCTGGTCGAGCCGGCCTATTTGTGCCGAAGCGTGGCACTCCCACTTCGAGGGCACTGACTCCCCAAGACCGACCCTTTAACGTGCTCTCCGAGACCAGACCGTGAAACACCGCCAAACATTCATACTCATAATGCTTTCTATGTATCACGTTCTATGTAGACTAGCCCGCAACCTGATTAGACTAAAAAGGGACGATCTCGGGAAAGTCATAGGCATCCTTATCTTATCTTTTCTTTTTTTTTTAACAGACAACTCCCGCATTAGGAATATACATTCCTGTGTTGCGGGGATCTTTACAAACATACATGAAACGGACACAAAGTACACCCAGACTTAGAACAACATTTTATGGATCACACAAAGTGTTGTCCTATGTAGGGTTTGAACCCACAACACTTGGCGCAGTAGGAAGTGGTGTGGCGACCACTGAAACCACTAGGCCAACCGTGTAGTCATTGACGGGTCATTGTCCCCTAAACAAACACCTATTCACTATAAGCGCAACAGACAGCCCTCTTTGCAGGGGATACATGGAGGCAGAAGAAACACCGCAGCATGTTCTCACAGAATGTAAGTGTGGCGGATCAACGGACGGACATCCTCCAATCAACATCACTCCCGGGAGCATGTAGTGATCTGAAAAGGCTGCTGAGCTTCTGGGATTATCTAGGATGGTTGGAATAAGAAGATGAGAAACTCACATCCCAATCAAGAGGATAAATGCGGAAATGGCCCGGTAAAACAAACAAACAAGGTATCACGGTCTTCATATACGAGAATCCTACTTCTGATCTTTACAGATACACATCCTCTCAAACACACACTCGCATACTCCCACGTACACATACACCCACACACAGACATACAGAGGTTCACTTCACGCTTTACATTTTGTTCTTCTTATTTTAGATTTATTGGTGGTGCAATAGTACTGTATGCGACTGCTGTGCTTGAGGTCTCGGGTTAGATTCCCGGGTCGGATCAAATGTTTGTAAGATCTGCAAATGTTTGTTTCTGAGATTGGGTGTTTCCTATGTATAATACGTATATATTTGTAATTATATCAGTTGTGCAGTACCCATAATTCAAGCTCAGTTTAGCTTGGAACTAGATGGCGTTGTGATGGATGTCCGAAATATTTGTGTTTGTTTGTTGTGTTCGGCTTTAATAAACGAGATGAATAGATTCGTAATAATCACACTTACTTATACTGCCAAAACTATTACCCTTCCTATTAGCTTTGCCGTAGTCGAGTAATAAGCTTATCATATACGTAATTTCGTTTTTCACATAAAATGTGATACAAATTGTTTGTCCCATTTTTTTGAATAGGTAAAAATTGAAGACGAACCAAAACACGCGCAAGCAAAGCAGATACCAACAATTAACTGAACATTCAAAATGGCCGAATTTGCAGCATAAGTGAGAGACATATAATATGTACCAACATAACGCCACAAAAAAAATCGAAATTCGAACATACGTAACCCGCGAAAACTCAAAATTCGCGATACTTTTTGAATACACCACGTAAACAAACAATTTTAATATATACTTAATAAGAAAATACTGTACCTGTCAAAACAGGTCTGGTAGCGGTGTCAGCTAGATCGAGGGGGGTTTTGCCTTCTGTGTTTCGTATGTTGGGGTCGGCGCCGTGCTGGAGAAGCGCTGTTGAATAAGAACAGAAACAATAAATAAAATTGGAGTGTCTATTTGTAATATTAAAATAACTGATTTTGACTAAATGCATATGTATGTATACACGGGACATATACCAAAATAACGTATTTTTACAATTTTTCTGTCTGTCTGTTTGTTCCGGCTAATCGATTTTGACGGGACTTTCACTGGCAGATAGATGATTTTATAAGGAGTAACTTAGGTTACTTTTTTTAGAAAAGCTTTGCCCCGCGGTGATGTCCGCTGTTGTAAGGATAGATTAATAACACTGCGGGACACAGGTGGTCAAGTAATAAAACCTTTGAACAGATTCTATTCTGGTATAACTTCTACAATCTCATTAGGCCTTCTTAGTGTAGGTCATCATGCTGCATTTTCTGTATCGTGGACCACCACTCTCGGATTCAACTCCATTTTCATCAGGCAGGTTCATTTTGGCAGTCAAAATATATACCACCTGGATGACCGATCTTAGCTCGAAATTTTTTTGGTAAATTTTCTAAATAATATTCCTAGCTATATCGATTTATCGCCCCCGAAGCCCCCTGCAAACTAAATTTCATGAAAATCGTTGGAGACGTTTCTGAGATTCAGATTATACATATACAAGAATTGCTTGTTAAAAAATATCAGGTAGATATGTGTATAAAATGTTTCAATTGTATGTTAATGTTTATCTACTAACTTTCAACGAAAAACGAGTTGAATCTCGGAAATGGCTCCACCGCTTTTCATGAAATTTAGTATACAGGGGGTTTTGGGGGTGAAAAAAAAACCGAAGGAGTCAATATCTGCCAACTTTATTAAGTTCAGGTTTATTTTAGGTATTTTTTTAATTTGCTATACCCAGTGTCTCTTTTACTACTAAAACGAATTATTGACACCACTCATATAAAAACATGACAAGCCGTTAAGGCTCTACGGTGTGCCAAAGAAATATATAAATACATTAGAAAAACACAACTCTCCTTATTTCGCAGTCGGGTAAACTTGAAATCTGTCCAGAGCTTGTTTTAATAGGCCAAAATTTAATTCCTAAGGTCAGGCCAATGTCCGGCAGTGGACTGTTAAAGACTACTGATGGTTTTAGATGCCACTTACCAATACAGACATCTACTTTTCCTTTAGCAGCTGCTTCATGCAAGGGCGTATAACCCCAGTTATCCCTGGCAGCGGGAGCTGCTCCGGCCGCTAGCAGTGCCCTGACGACGTCTGCGTGACCGAACGAACAGGCGTTGTGTAAAGGCTGCAAACCACCATCGTCTCGAGCTTGCAAAGCCGCTCCAGCCGCTATGAGGATCTCCACAACTTCTCTGCGACCGTATCCTGGAAGAACAGAGGATAGTGTGTAAAATAATCAATCCTTTATTTCCGAGCAACAATAAAAGCCGTAAGTTCGTTGGGGATCCCAGAACTAGAGTGTATGAGGTTCGTATAAATGCGGTAGAACTTCCCAAAAACCGTGGAAGAGCTACGCTTCGGCACGAAGGGGCCGGTTGGACTGGAGTGACACGACGACCTGACAGAAAACCGGTGTTTCGCTTACGCTGTGTTTCATCGAGTGAGTGAGAATATCGGAGGCACACACCCCAACCCTTTCCACCCATCCCCCAAAGGCTGGCAACGCACTTGTAACGCCGCTGATGTTGCGTTTCGTTAGCCCACTATTTCATTTAAAAAAAAACACAAGTTGAGACAGTCAGACTTGAGACTTGGTAGACTTGTAATATAACAAGGTCAGCTTAGTTTGGGAGTAGATAGCGTCGTGTATGAGGTGTCCGAAATATTATTATTATATCTCCAGACATAATTACAAATATATACATATGAAACACCCAAACTCCAAAACAAAAATTCGCAGATCCTACAAACATTTTATCCGACCTGGGAATCGAACCCGGGACCTCGAGTACAGCAGTCGCATACGCTAACACTGCGCCACCGAGGCAGTCAAACGCCAATAGAAATGCTTTTGTGTCATTGGGCACCCGGTCTCGCATTTACAACGAAACACGAATGCTGTCAGTTAAGGTTGGTCTTCTATGAGAAGGTAGTACCACCCCGGTCGAGTCAGTCTTACCGTGCTGGTATCAGCGTGACAGTACTACCTTTATTAAGCCACTAGCTTTTGCCTGTGGTTGCGCACGCGCAGAAGCAGATATTTTCATCCCATTTTTTTTTGTTTTCTTTTACGTGTGGAAACCCCCTCGTGCCTTCACCCCACCGGGGTTTGCGGCGGGGCGGTGTGTCGGAATCGAACCGACTAAAACCACACGGTATGCCACTCTGCGCCTGAGACGGGAGAGATCCGGGAACCGTTTTCATACGCCATCCGGACCCCTCCCAGCGCTTGCCCGCACTGAAGCGGGCACCGTCTGATGGTAAAAACTCTCAATTTAGGCGACGTACGGCACACGCGTAACGTCGCCTCCNTTTTCTGTCTCGTGGACCACCACTCTTGGATTCTACTCCATTTTCATCAGGCAGGGTAGTCATTTTGGCAGTCAAAATATATACCACCTGGATGACCGATCTTAGCTCGAAATTTTTTGGTAAATTTTCTAAATAATATTCCTAGCTATATCGATTTATCGCCCCCGAAGCCCCCTGCAAACTAAATTTCATGAAAATCGTTGGAGACGTTTCTGAGATTCAGATTATACATATACAAGAATTGCTTGTTAAAAGATATCAGGTAGATATGTGTATAAAATGTTTCAATTGTGTGTTAATGTTTATCTACTAACTTTCAACGAAAAACGAGTTGAATCTCGGAAATGGCTCCACCGATTTTCATGAAATTTAGTATACAGGGGGTTTTGGGGGCGAAAAGAAAACCGAAGGGGTCAATATCTGCCAACTTTATTAAGTTCGGGTTTATTTTAAGTATTTTTTTAATTTGCTATACCCAGTGTCTCTTTCACTACTAAAACGAATCTATTGACACCACTCACATATAAACACTTTTTTTTTCATATATTTAGGCTGCCAAAATGACTCTGCCCTGCCTGATGGAAAGCATGAGCAGAATCCAAGAGTGGTGGTCACCATCCTCAATGCGAAAAAGAACAATGCAGCATGGCGACCCACACTATGGCGGCCTGGGGGGAAGGGGGATGGGATAGGGGGCGTTGGATTGGGGTATGGGCCTCCGGTATCCTCACTCACTCGATGAAACACAGCGTAAGAGCTGTTTCACACCGGTTTTCTGTGAGGCCGTAGTATCACTCCGGTCGAGCCGGCCCATTCATGCCGAAGCGTGGCTCTCCCACGGTCAAAAGTTAAGGCTCTACTGTGTGCCAAAGAAATATATAGACTCATACATACATTAGAAAACATAACTCTCCTTATTTCCCAGTCGGGTAAACTTGAAATCTGTCCAGAGCTTGATCTAATAGGCCAAAATTTAATTCCTAAGGTCAGGCCAATGTCCGGCAGTGGACTGTTAAGGACTAGTGATGGTTTTAGATGCCACTTACCAATACAGACATCTACTTTTCCCTTAGCAGCTGCTTCATGCAAGGGCGTATAACCCCAGTTATCCCTGGCAGCGGGAGCTGCTCCGGCCGCTAGCAGTGCCCTGACGACGTCTGCGTGACCGAACGAACAGGCGTTGTGTAAAGGCTGCAAACCACCATCGTCTCGAGCTTGCAAAGCCGCTCCAGCCGCTATGAGGATCTCCACAACTTCTCTGCGACCGTATCCTGGAAGAACAGAGGTTAGTGTGTAAAATAATCAATCCTGTATTTCCGAGCAACAATAAAAGCCGTAAGTTCGTTGGGGGTCCCAGAACTAGAGTGTATGAGATTCGTATAAATGAAGTAGACCTTCCCAAAAACCGTGGAAGAGCTACGCTTCGGCACGAAGGGGCCAGTTCGACTGGAGTGACACGACGACCTGGCAGAAAACCGGTGTTTCGCGTAAGCTGTGTTTCATGGAGTGAGTGAGGATATCGAAGGCACACACCGCAACCCTTTCCACCCATCCCCCAAAGGCTGGCAACACACTTGTAACGCCGCTGATGTTGCGTTTCGTTAGCGCACTATTTTATTTTAAAAAAAATCATAAGGTAAGACAGTCGGACTTGAGACTTGGTAGACTTGTAATATAACAAGGTCAGCTTAGTTTGGGAGTAGATAGCGTCGTGTATGAGGTTTCCGAAATATTACTATTATATCTCCAGACTTCTCACTGCCTCAGTGACAGCCTCAGTTTGTTAATTTTGGACAAGCGATACTTCGCTACGCATCTAGAATCCATAGGGATAATAGACAACTGATGTAAATACATATATATTTTACTTTTTTATTATGACATAGTTTTAATGATTGAACAAAAATTCAGTTAAAATTAACAGTATTTATAAATCAAGTCGAAGGACGTGGTTAACGCCCAACGAAGTGGGCATGTGTCGGCTAGTCTTTACATATATAAATCTTCTGTGGATGTGAACTCCTCCTAAACAGCTGAACCAATTTTATTGAAATTTTTTGAGTCTATTCTTGAGAATTCGAGACTGATTTAGATACATTAATTCCACTCGCGATGTTACCTGCAGGTGAAGTTATACCACAGGGCTCATCTAGTTAAACATAGAAAACACCCAAACTCCGAAACAAATATTCGCAAATCCTACAAACATTTTATTCGACCTGGGAATCGAACCCGAGACCTCGAGTACAGCAGTCGAATACGCTAACACTGCGCCACCGAGGTAGTCAAACGCCAATAGAGATGCTTCTACATCATTGGGCCTCCGGTCCAGCACTCACAACGAAATACGACAGCACGAAGGCTGTCAGTTAAGGTTGGTCTTCTGTGAGAGGGTAGTACCACCCCGGTCGAGCCAGCCTTACCGTGCTGGTATCAGAGTGACAGTACTACCTTTATTAAGCGACTAGCTTTTTCCTGTGGTCATTCATCCCATTTTTTTTTTGTTTTCTTTTACGTGTGGAAACCCCTCGAGCCTTCACCCCACCGGGGTTTGCGGCGGGGCGGTGTGTCGGAATCGAACCGACTAAAACCACACGGTATGCCACTCTGCGCCTGAGACGGGGAGAGATCCGGGAACCGCTTTCTTACGCCAACCGGACCTCTCCCAGCGCTTGCCCGCACTGAAGCGGACACCGTCTGATGGTAAAAACTCTCAATTTAGGCGACGTACGGCACACGCGTAACGTCGCCTCCTCGCGGCTGGCCTGTGAAGCGGATGGAGAGGAAAACCCGTCCCAACCATCCGCGGCCACACTCAGGGCGGAGATATTTTCATACCCTATTTTACTCCCTTAGGGGTGGCAATTACAAAATTCCTTTCTTAGTGCTCACTTACGTTATATAAAGAACCTAAATACTAAATTTCAGGATTCTAGGTTCAGCGGTTTGGGCTGTGCGTTGCTCACTGGGTATCTTAATCAGTCACTTTTCTCTTTAACATATATGGATAATGGTATTATTTAACATCACTATTCATCATCACGGCACTAAGACTAACACGGCAGAAGACGAAGGTTCGTCTTCTGTGATAGGGTAGTACCTCCATGGTCCGTTCATGTTGAAATCAGTGTAGCTCCACTACTTCCACTGGTTTGATTGAGATTATTTCCATAATTCTTTTACCCACCTGCTCTAGAATTTTGTAATGTATGTTTTTATATTTATTGGGTACACTTTCTAGTCTAAACAACTTAATGGATTGTGGTTTTTAAACTTAGAATCATTTGTCGATTTGTAAATTTTAAGTACTAGCCGGGCCCGCGGTTTTTCCCGCGATTGTTGTTGTAACCGTGGGCAACGCCGCGGGGTGAAGTTACTATCATTATAAATTGTAACCTATGTGTAACTAGTTTAAGCCGGCGGCTCCGCCCGCTTATGTGTCGGTTATCGCGGCAAATAGTAGCCTGTGTGTTATTCTGATGTATAAGCTATATTATTGTAAACTTTCATCCAAATCCGTCGAGTAGTTTTTACATGAAAGAATAACAAACATTCGTCCATACAAACTTTCGCGTTTATAATATTAGTAGGATTCTGGTGTATAAGCTGTATTATTGTAAAGTTTCATTAAAATCCATTCAATAGTTTTTACCTGAAAGAGTAACAAACATCCATCTACACTAACAAACTTTCGCGTTCAAATATTAGTAGGATTCATTTTGTAATTCCTTTTTGTATAATATTTAGATTGTATACTCAATTTGAAATAAAATAACAACAAATAGAATACCAGAATTTTAGTTTACATTTCGTTACGCAATTTCAGTGTGTAAAGAAACTGAAATTTTAATGACTCAGGCGACAATAATGCTATAGCAAAAACGAAGGTTGGTTGACAAGATAAGCAGAGATAAAACGTTGAAGATTAGGGCGAAAATTTTGGTTTTTTTTGTGAGTATTCTGTAACTACGAAGTCGTGATAAGTAGGTTTTAATATGACACAGCGAGAAATAAAAGAGTACGAAACCTATACTAATGTTATATATTCGAAAGTAGTAGACCCACGATTTATAATGATTTCAGCACGAATGGGTTGGCTGGACCACGGCGGTACTACCGCACAAAAGACTAACCTAAAATGACAGCATTCGTGCTTTCGTGAGTGCGAGATCGGAAGCCCAACGATGCTGAAACATCACTAGGCCGACATGGTGTGGGTCTCCATTCTGTATTGTTGTGTTTTCTGTATGAGTAAGGTGTGATCACCACTCTTGAATTTTGCTTATGCTTTCCATCAGACTGAGTAGTGACTTTGACAGGCCAATACATAAAAAAAATTACTCTGTCTGCCTGTCTAAATGCACCGGATTTGGCATATCGATACTTTGATTCTTGAAAAAGGGCAGTCTGCTATTTACCGCGATAACTCGCATACCCGTGGGCGGAGCCGCGGATAGAAGCTAGCATGGTACATTCATATTTTAAAGGCGGAATTTGGTGAGTGTGTGTATAGGTTTGTTTCAGGCTCAAACGGCTGAACCAGTTTTAATCGAGTTTGATATATCAGTAGCTGATACCCTCGATTAACACATAGGCTACTACAAATATGTAGGCAGTTATTAATATTGCAGTTTTTAAGCTTTCCTTTCTAATTAGATTTTATTTATATCTAGTTTTTAATAATTACATTTAATGTTTTCTCAATCATTAAATAGAAATCAGTGCCAAGGTTTAATTAGAAAATAAATAACAATGAAGTAACAATGCTCAGTTACATTCGACATAATTACGTTAGTTTTTACATAAATGCCAAACAAAGGAGTGTAATGTTGCCAGTATATATGTGTGTATTTGATTTTTTGACCTGATAACATCCTATAAATCGATGAAAGACGGCTGTACGAAAAAGCATGATTCATTGACACGTTCCGTCTGAGCCGAGCGTGCAAGCGAAGGCGTGAAACCAACGATAGAGAGGAACGATTTGCTTAAGCGTTCGGCTTGTGTCTGGTGTTCTTATGCCCCATCCACACTCTCCACGAGGCTACACGAGGCAACGCGAGTCCAAGAGTGAAGACGGTGCTGACGTAGCCAATCGTCGTCCCTCAACGAAACTCCCTGGCGCTCCGCTTTGTCGATTTGTGGGCGCGAGTCTATGGGCGCGAGTGGCGACGTGAGATAATTAATGAAGACTTCCGCGGGAGTGTGGTTTAACCCCCTCCAATGAGTTGGGACTCGTGCCAAAGCGCCCGGCGAGTGTTGATGGGCCATTAAAACAACTTTACAGACAACCAACTTGCTTTTATCAGACAAGTTCTGAATTCCTGTTTCACATCAAGTGCCTTTAATTTCCATTAAAAGCCTGTTTTTAAATACAATTTTTTTATCTAATATGCCAGAAATATGGTTTGGGTTTCGAGAATCTGTATGCATGGTATATCAGTCAATATAAATCAGTCTAGATGGGATTTATTTTTAGAAAATTTAGCAAAAAAACCAGCTAAGCTTGATCATCCTGATTTAACTCAATGTAATATAGAATACACAAATATATCAACAACAGTAGAATATAGAGTTTATTACAGAACAGTTTTTATACACACACTTGAGTAAACAAATGTCACAATGAAAATAAATATTATTATCCTTCAAAGTGCGACTCATTGGCGCAGTGGTAGAGTACGTGACTGCTGTCCATATGTCTCAGGTTCGAATCCTGGGTCAGACCAAATGTTTGTATGATCTGCAAATATTTGTTTTGGAGTTTGGGTGTTTTCTATGTATAACATGTAGATATTTACAAAAAAGAAGTATATATATGTAATCATATCTGTTGTCTAGTACCCATAGTACAAGCTCTGCTTAGTTTGTGACAAGATGGCGTTGTGTAAAAAAAAAACAAACAAGTTGTCCTGATAAATTAAACATCTCGTTCAGTACAATTCATAATCCTTGTTTTTGTCATTCGCCTGATGGTAAGCATTGTATTGCCTGCTGTCCCAATTGCTGCTGCTGTATCATGATAGGCTAACATTGGTAGTTATAGTTTTGAAGATTGCATATCCAGAGACAGCAAACATATTAATGGCATTTACTGGCCTATTGATCCCAAGTTTTGACTGCCTGTAGGCCTAATGGTTTAAGCAATCGCAACACTGCTCGCTACTGCACCAAGTGTTGTAGGATAAAATGTCACATGGGATCCACAAATTGTTGTTCTGAGTCTGGGTTTTGCTGAACATGTTTGTTTATTAAGTCCCCCACTACACAGGATCTATATAATTTTTTTAAACCACAAAAAAAGATTGGCAAGCCTGACAGCCAAATTAGAGGTATAAGTTCAATTCTTATTGTTTTTGATCAAATAGTAAATAAGCAACCACACACAATGGCTGATTTGAAATTTCATTATTACTGAAATAATACAATTACAACTCAGTATATACAAACCTAAAGTTACTTAATAGAAAATTCAATGATTTAATACTACTTTCAATTACAATTTGCAATATAACAGACTCTTTGAAATATAATGCAAAAAAAATAAATAAAAGCAAAATATGTGTAATATCTTACCTTTTAAATAAAAATATCACCTAGGTATACAGCTAGGAACACAATTCAAAACGCACAACTCACACTTCACCCAATTTTTGTTTTAAATATCTATTTCTTTTTTTTAATTTATGACACCAAGCACTGGCATACATGACCACCTAAGCCATTCAACTTGTGTACAAAAATAAAAATAAAAAATTTCATTAATTTTTAATTTGAATTCAAATCAAATTCAGCTCACAATTATCGTGCCGTGATGATAAACAAGTTGGAAATTAATAGACCGTGTCACCCAGTTACATTTACCAGATTTCGGTTGCTCTTGCAAAATAACATTCACAACGAAATTACATCATAAATACATTAATAAAACACAACACAAGATATCAAACACGAAACGCTAATCCACTAGCGTAACTAATTATGCAATTTTCAAAACTCGCTACTTCCTACTCAGATGCATTACAAACCTTTCACTACTTTTGGAAAATTGTGTTTTCCTACGCAAATAATAGACTTAAGATATGTTTTTAAAGTACGTATACCTGCAGCGAAGTGTAGAGGAGTCGATTTTCGTCCGGCTGTGTCCCTAGCGTTCACTGTTTGGGCTGTAATTAACTTTTTTACACGGATTGCATCGCCCGTTTTGCACGCCTCAAATAATTCACGCAGTGGATCCGTAGGCGGTGGTAATACGTCAAGCGCCGATCCGAGAATCGAACGACGGCTCGACATGGTGATTTCGCGTTTCACATTTAGTTTTCGTGTATTAAACACGCATTATGGTGATATTGTTAAATAAAAACACGTATATGCACAGCTGCTTGCTAGCCTTTATTGACAATTTAATTTCAGGGTTACCGCTTCATTATTTGAAACTCACGGATATCTAACCATAGTAATTCATTAAAGCGTTAGAGTGAGAAGAGTATATAAAATTTAAGAAGTAAAATGAAATGAAAGTTACTATGTTTTTTTTAGTCGTTTCCATGAGCATTCTTTAATAATTTTAATTCATAGTGCCCAACAAATAATTATTACCAATAAGAATTTTTACTTCAAAAAATTATGTAACAAAATCATGTCCACAGTCATAAAAGTTATATGAATTTCTACAACACTGGCATGACTTTTGTTCTGCCTTGCCATTATTTTTGATTTTGGATAATGAATTTACTGATCAACCGATAGGTCTTTTTACTTGGATTTGATAAACAGATTATTAGATTAAATAACTGATAGGTTCTCTGTATCTCTTTTGTCGGTTTCTGATCAGTATAAAAGAATTCAATAGTAAAGTTGTCATGACTGTCACTGTCAGTGTCATGGAGTGAATAATATTGACAGTTAAGCTTTGGTTTTGTTTTCAAAAAAATATGTTATATTTTTATCGAAATAGTACATTTCAATGTAAAAATCACACCTACTTTATTTCAATGTGACACATTTCAATAGTAAAAAATAGATAATTTGAAAGCGTATTGTGAATAGAGTCAAAATGTGACTTCAATCGGTGTTAAACATTTTGAGTCTTTAAACAGGCACACAAACAAACACAATTTTAGAATTACCTACTTTTTCCTGATAAATTTCCATTCCATTTTGATGATATATATATAACTACACATTTCGATTTCGCAAGTTTTGGAATGGAACATCGTCATCCTGGATTTAAGAGCTATGCCCTAGTTTACCCTAGTTGCAGCTTTATTCAGCTCTCCCTATTAAATTTTATTATGATTGAGACATATAAATAAGATAGATAGAATAATAATAATAGATCGAACTAAGTGGCGTGAAATTGGAGAGGCCTATGTCCAGCGGTGGACTGCGATAGGCTGATAGGCTGATGATGATGATGATGATGATGAGACATATAAGGCTGAAGGCGCGGGGACAAGCTAGTTTAAAAATAGCCTAAGCTACTCCTTATCCTGTATCACCAGCTTTCTGCCAGTTAAAATTTCGTCAAAATGTTTCAGCTGTTTCAGAGATTAGTTGGAACAAACAGACACACTGAAGGACAGACAAAATTTGAAAAAAATGATATTTTGGTATATGTACTGTGTATTTAGTAACAAATTCAATAATACAAACAAACTTCAATTTTATTTATTTTTATGTATAGACATTCATATTGATTACGAGAAACCTTAATCTCTTAATTAATATAACACAGATAATTAGCATAAACTACATATTATATATATATATATATATATATACTAGCAACCTGCCACAGCATCTCACAGATTCAGGATGGAAATTACTACATAATACACCAACGCATGCAATTTTGTCAGTGTATCTGAAAAGAAATTAATTTTCCCTGTTTTTGTATTATATTATATTGCATTGATATTTTCCATTGATGCTCGGCTCCTATTGGTCTTAGCGTAATAATATACAGCCTATAGCATTCCTTGATAACAGGGCTGTCAAAAACTAAAAGAATTATGGAAATAGTCCAGCCATTCACGCGTGATGGTGTGACCAAGGGAAATAATGCAATTTTTATATTTATAGAATTATATATGAGTATTTTTATGAGTACTTACCCACTTCTACTTGACACTTAATATAGGGATATAATTTATCTCACGCCATAGCTTGTTTCTGTTCAGTGTGATTGTATTACATTACTTAGTAGGCAACGCCTTACAAAGGAGGCTTTGACCTGCTATACCTGCTGGGCTATGTCCAGCAGTGGACTGTGGAAGATTTTACAATGTGATAATTATAATGATTATTATTTTTTACTTTTTGCCCTGGTCTATATCTCTTATTATGGTAAAGAAAAAAAAGTATCCTATACCCTCATTATATCATATTATATCCTTAACAAAGTATCTCTATGCAAAATTTTATTGAAATTGGTGCAGCAATTTAGCCGGAAACAAAACAGACAGACGAGAGTTAGTTAGAGTTTATTATAATAGTAGTGGATTAAAGTCAGTGTTGCCAGATATGTTGATTTTTGTAGGACGTCCCAATTTTTAAATCAAAATTTTAATGTCCCACACGGGACAGGTTCGTCGTGTGGGACATTAAAATTTTGATTTTGTTTAAATTTTAAATTTAAAAAAAAATTAAATTTTGTTTAAATTTTTGGGGATACTTGTCTGAAAGTTAATGTTAATGAAAAAGTTAGTTATCTGACAATGCTAATTATACTAGTCTTCATTCGTGTGGATCTTCCAAAAGGCTATGTTAATGTCAATATTAAAAAAAACAACAGCAATATAATCACTAGATTTCTTTGCAATATATTGGAATATCTCAACTTTAAAGAGACTTAATAGTGTGTTGAATACTGAATAAAAAAATGCCAAATCCAAATAGGTACATCCTTTTAAGAGATGTGAAAGACAGAAAACTTGTGACACTCCTCTTTGTATTGTCAAGAAAAGTTGGCTTTTGAAAAGCAGAGTACCCTTGTATATGCAGCACTAGCCTTTTCTTTTTTACGTGTGGAGACACCCTCGGGCCTTCACTCCACCGGAATTTGCGGCGGGGCGCTCTGTTGGAATCGAATTGCGATGGTTCTTTTATAATGTCGGATCTGCAGAAAGACAATTTTCGAGTACAGTACTTAATTCAAATTTTGTTTCAAATTTGACTATACGGTTGGCCTAGTGGCTTAAACCGTCGCCACGCCTCTTTCTATTGCGCCAAGTGTTGTAGGTTCAAATCCTACATGGGACAACGCTGCATGATCCACAAATTGTTGTTCTGAGTCTGGGTGTTCTTTGAGTCCGTTTCATGTATGTAAAGTCCCCTGTGACACTGGATGTATACTGCTAATACGAGAGTTGTCTTAAAAAAAATTAAGAACTGTGAATGTTCAAAGGTTACAACATTAAAAACTGTACGTGAAAATTTTTTTCACTATCACAGTTTTTTAATATTTTTTGCACTACTCTTCTCAAAAATTGATAAGTTCTACCGTCGCAGCTATGGCGACTTCCACATACAGCGACAACAAAAACATATGACAACGCCATCTACCGAAGATACACTGAACTACGAAGTAACGTAGTGTACGAAGAAGCTACCAATCCTGCATCGTGCAATAGAAGTGATCGCTCCGATTAACATGTATACAACTTCCCAACAACAGTGGTTGGCCAGTGGCCCGCCAGGCATGATCACCTCGTCTGGTCGGAGAATCCTCTCTTTGTGTTGGAGGGACATAAAACCCGTTCCCCCACACACCTAAACTGCTGCACCGATTATATTGAATACTAGCTGAGCCCCGCGGTGTTACACGCGCTACAACAACAAACGCGGTTAAATCCGAGGCGCAAAGTAAAAAAAATCTATGTAAAAAGTATCCTATGGCCTGGATTTAAAGTCGGTTCAGCCCTTCTTGTTTCAAAATAGTGTATTTTTAATACGACTTTCTTTTATTTAAACAGATATTTACTTAAAAAAAGTTTGTCTATTACCTATTATACAAGGTCTGCTTAGTAAAGAACTAGATGGCGTTATGTGAATATGGTAGAATGCTTATTATTTATTTATTTTTGATAATTTTATATAATTTTTAACAATTTTGTACAAGAGCAAGCAGTTAAATGAATGTATTCACAGATGCCAATAAAATTAGATTCATTTCTTTAGTGAAAAAAAGATTATCTTACACTTTCTTTTCACGTTAGAAAGTATTACTTTAATTTAGAAATTGAGTATTTATGGCAGTGAAAATAAACTGTATTTAAAATATTGTTAGAAAAACACCACTTTAGCATGGTATTACTACAAACCATAGCCAATTTTGTTATGATCTTGTACTTTTAAAAATTAGATGCACATGTATCACTAACATATCATTGTGTGGCCTGTTTAGATTAATTTTCTTTGTTTTTTTTTTTTTTTCAAATCTTTTCAACTATATGTCATGCATTATTACTGTTACAGTAGCGAAAGGTCACCGCGTTAACGAACTACTTATCCACTCAATGATGACCAAATGATAGCAAGACAAGCACATGTCGCCGCCAAATAGAACCCTACACGAGCCTTAAAAGCGTATCGAGTGGCCTTACGTCACTAATCTCTTCAGGTGGTGGCAGACTGTAGCCGTTGTTGGTGGTAAATTAATTAACTTTAAAATACATGAGAATGTTTCACTCTTAAGATTCGGATTGCTTCGCCCGTGCCTTTTAATGTAAAACCTCCGTGTACAACCATCTTGTAACGTTTTACGTAAGGTAGGGAAAAGGACATATCGAATTCGCTCCTGTTTAGGGCTAGATACAAGCATGGGTTCAGGGTACGCACATTAAAACGTTTTTATAGTAAAAAGTGGGTTAGAATGGGTTATTATATTCTAGGAATATATTTGGATATTACGAGCAGTACAGGACCCGTTGTAGTATTTAGGGAGGTTTATGAATTGAAGATTGGTAAATAGTTCCAATTCGAATAACGCAAACGTTCACTATGCGAATTCGTTTGTTATAAACATTTTAGTAATCCGTTTCATGAATGAATAACGTGTTTAGTAAAAATAAAACGTAAAAGTCTATTTTGTCTATAGTCGTTAGTTGACGAAATCAAAATGGCGTCTTTTACGGGCTAGTGCTTATCCGCCGCATACTGAATACTGTTTTCGTTAATCGTGGGTGCAACTATTTATTAGTGATTATAACAATAAGTGAACGATTATTCAGTGTTTTTGTGTTATTTTTACCAAAACGGACTCCAAGGAATTTGTTTTGATACATCGATACGACTTCCTTCAAAGGTATGTCTCCTTTCACCTATCGAGATTATTATGTTAATAATTGTCATTTATTGGAAAACTTCATCGAAGTGGTACGCTATTTTTATGTACAGTAGTGTCGGTCGTGTATGCACGTTGAATTATTGCGAACGGAAGCCTCGTTCTATAGTTTAGTAGGTGAAAGAAGAACAGGTTTTTTCGAACCGAGGACGCAAGATTCGCTCGCGAGGTTGTATCAAATCTTCTCTTTTCTCGTTTCCCCATTCTTGTGGCGCGCTAAACTATCTAGGGGTTTGCCTAAGCGCCTATAGGCACAAATATTTGTTATTGCGTAGAACGTTTAACTCAATTAGTGGGCAGGCGCGGCTCGTATGCGGTTTCACTTGTTTAAACCGTGTTTGATGTAGTGTTTGTGAATAACTATGTTTGGATTGCAGTGTAGTGAGTGTCTGCACATATATTGAAAGTTTCTCGTCTATGCAACAAGGTAAATCTAGTTTCTAATACGACTTTGAAGAGTTATAAGCTGTTTTAAGACTAAGTCTCAATTACTAAACCCATTAGAGTCAATTAGGACGAAGTAGTGCTACTAATTAAAATTTAAACGTGTTATGAATTATTCTTGCCATTTGACTTTGAGATATTTGCAATATTTTAAAGGCAAATTACAATGAGAATAGTAAATTGTCAAATTTTACATAAAGTCATATGATCTGCTGATAAATAAACATACATAGACAAATTAATATATACTTACATACTTATTTATATATGTGTGTGTAATTTTGCTATGTAAAATGAGTTATTTATACATTATTACATGAAGGAAAGATTTGGTACCCTTTTTCAATGAAAATTATGCAAACAGAGGAGTATGAAAGATGGCTCAGTTAAAGTCTACTCCCTGAAGTAGTGCTGAAAACTAAAAACAGTAAAAATAACAATATTATTATAAAAATGATTACACGGTTGGCTTAGTGGTTTCAGTGGTCGCCACACCGCTTCCTACTGCGCCAAGTGTTGTGGGTTCAAATCCCAAATCATACATGGGACAACACTTTGTGCGATCTATAAATGGTTGTTCTAAGTCTGGGTGTACTTTGTGTCCGTTTCATATATGTTTGTAAAGATCCGTAAAGAATGTATATTCCTAATGCGAGAGTTGTCTTTTTAACAAAAAAAATGAAAAAAAAATGTCATAACAAGTCAATAACCTATAGTCCACTACTACAATATTAAATTCGTACATTTAACACACAACAACAAGTATTCCCAAACAAAACACAGATTGTATTATGGGTACTAGATAATGATATAAATACTTGTTTTTTTTTTCTAAATACATACATATTATGCACAGAAAACATCTTCGAAACAAATATTTGCAGATTATATAAATGACCAGGGAATCAAATTCCAGACAAAACAGCAGCCCCATATGCTACTGCTAAGCCACCAAGACAGTAACTATTTCAAGTTTTCGTTCTCTTTGCATTACAGTTGTTCTATCCAGTTCTTATTCGCCTCTTACATAGCTCACAGGATGGATAATGGTGACAGTCTGTATTCTTAGTCTATCATCATCATCATACAAGTGTATGGTACTGTATCAGAATGAGGAATTATTCATAAAATGAATCATTCGCAGGATATGATAAAAATAATGTGTAGTACTTTATTTTTTTTAAGTTATCAGTTATCTCCACATTTTCCTTTAAATTTTTAATGAATAGCTTTTATAGTCAGATGATTGTATTAAATTTTCAGTAGTATGCATATATTTATTAAGGGCTAGTGGTTAAATGGTAGTCAAAATTCAACAGTAATTCGTTTTTTACAATTTTTTTTAATCGTTTTATTTCACACCTCCAAATAAACTTTAATGTTGCAAAATTTTGTGTACTCCTTTATTTGAATGGTTTTTATAAAAAGGGTCATAAAGTTTTTGTTTCACATCTATTTGTCTCCTATCAATATACATAAAGGATGAAAGTGACTGATTGACGAAGATACCCAGAGATCAACACACAGTCAAAACCCCTAAAACTAGGTTCATGAAACTTTGCATGTAGGTTATATACAGACACAAGTGAGGTAGGTAATATACAAGCATAAGTTAGCACTAAGAAGGGAGTTTTGATAATACTACCTGTAAGTGGGTAAAATAGGGGATGAAAGGATATACTCCAGCTTGAGCGAAGCCATGGGCAAAAACCAGTATTAACATATTAGACATTATTTTTTGTGACATGTGTTGACTAGTTACTATGTAAGTAATTAGTATCCAATGCTGATAGTTAGCCAGTCTCTACTCTTTGAGGTTTAATCTTAGGTATTGTTTTGATGGTAAGATGTTGTCCAATTGATGTCTGCGGTTTGAATAATGTTGGCCACGATTGAAGTCACAAGCAGAGAATGTCTTACCATTCAATAATTCTTAAAAATTATTTCATATCGTAAAAATATGACTTCACTGTGTTATTCCTCTACAATGGAAATTACTGGATGAAAGTGAATAACTCAGTCCCCTAAAGTAAAGCCTCTAATGTTGCTGGTGTCTATGGATGGCGGTAATCGCTTACAATCAGGCAACATGTTTGCTCATTTACCCTCAAAAAAAAGAAAAAATCCAAGCAGCCCAGGATCAAATCTTGGGTTTCCTCCCCTAGTGTGCCTCATAGATCTGTGAATATGGCCAGCAGTAGAGATAGTGGCGATGATGGCAGAAAGATGTATTATGTAAAAGAAGGCATTGTTTTTATTATTGAACATTAAATGAAATTGAGCATCAGAACCACTCAGGCATTTTTAGAGATGTGTATGCCTATAAGTAAGGGAAGAAGCAATGGCAGTTTCCCAGTAATTGTCTACCAGTGGGCATAAATATTGCGAAATTGGTCGACTGAGAATGTTCTTTCTTTACCATCCTTATCAATAGGTAGTTATAAAAATATTGCAGTAACAAATTGAAAAGCTATGTATTTCTATTGTTATTATTCACAAAATACTTTTTTCCGATACCAGTTCTACCTGAACATCTGTTTTCCATGTAACATCTAACATCCGACCTCTGCCACCGCCACCCTGAGGGTGATATTGGAAGGTTTTTTTTATGGAATATGGGGCAAACGACCAGACGTATCGCCTGATGGTAAGCGATTACTGCCGCCCATGGAGACCCGTAACACCAGAGGCGTCACAAGTGAGTTGGCGGTTTTGGGAAATGGGGAGGGGGATGAGGGAAGGGTTGGATTATGGGCCTCCGGTATCCTCACTCACTCGGTGAAACACAAGCGTAGGCGCTGTTTCACAACGGTTGTCTGTGAGGCCGTGGTATCGCTACGGTCGAGCCGGGCCATGCATGCCGAAGCGTGGCTCTCCCACGGATATATATTATTGATTTTGATTACAGCCGGGACTGACGGCTTAACGTGCTTTCCTAGGCACAAGTCGTCTTCGGCACATTTACCACTGAGAAATTGTTCAAAGAAAATGAGAATGTCCCTCAATCATAAGTCAAATCAGCATCATCAGCCTATCGCAGTCCACTGCTGGACATAGGCCTCTCCGATTGCACAGACCTTAGTTCGATCCTCGATATATTGAATCTAGCTTCTGGCAGGCATCTTACGCAGATCATCACCCCACTTGGCCTGTGGACGCCCTAAACTACGTTTGAAAAACCCGTTTACCCCTATGGTTATCATTGCTGCGGCTAATATGTCCAGGCCAATGGTCTAAGCTAAGTCACATGAACAAAATAAAACATTAGCCAATATAGAATATATGCATTAGCCATTGTAGAAAGAAAATTGGAACGATTGCAACTTGGGATTTGAACCTGGTACTAGTAATGGGGTTACCAGTAAAACTGCGCCATACATATCATATTTTATCAAAAGAAAGAGACTTAATTCATTATCTCGTACCTGTATTTCGGCACATATCAGTCTTATCACCGAAGAGGCTGTGTTATCTACAAGACGATCTGTTATCTGTGCCTTCAATGACTTGATAACGCTATAGATATATGGAAATGTACTACGGTTAGGAAGATATGTACTAGAAACCCATTTCATTGTGGAACTGTAAGTAAACATTTGAATTATGCGTGTTAAGTAATTATCGAGTGGTACCACGACTTCACAGGAAACGAATGTAACGTTGTTCGGTTGATATGACAGACATAGTGAGTGAGATAACAGACTACACTCCCGTTTCCTCTAATTCTGGGTAGTGTTCTGAAACTGTGGATCAAATTGTAATGAAACTTTTGTGAATAGGTCCACGTCTTAGTAATAATAATACAGCTTTATTGTACACCATATCAATTCACAAAGGAACTTAAATTTAGGAGGTACAATTGGCGACCTTATCGCCCGAAGGCAATCTCTTACAGACAACCATGGGATGGATAGAAAGACTTAAAAAGTATATGGTAGTGTCTGGTGTAATAAAAGTTGATAAGAAAAGAGCGATTAAATTGGTATATATCTATAATATATATGATGAATAAATAAATAGCTTAGTTTAAAGAGAAGCGATAGGCAGACTTGTTTTAGCGATCGCCACCTCGTTTTCTACTACGCATTGTGTGTTCAAACCCACATGGGGCAACCCTCGAATGATCCATTAGTTCTGAACCTGGGTGTTCTTAGTGTTTCCGTTTCATATATGTTTTTGAATTCTTTACAAGTTTTAGAGGTGTCTTTCTTAAAAAGACAGTATTATAGATATAAATCATTTTCTCAACAACAACCGTAGGCAATGCCGCGGAGCAAAGCGTGTCGTACCAACTCAGAAACATTTGTGGGCTCATGCACAGCACTTTGCTGAAGATCATGACATGATCAAATGCATAGTTACGATTCTATAAAGGACATACAGACACACATACATTATCTATTAATCTTCTTAATCTGTTTCTATTCTAGAAATATAAATGAATCACAAAAATGTATGTACGCGTATAACTTTCGATCGACTGCACCAAATTGGATAATTTCTTTTTTGTGTTTGTTATTGTGATCTTTGATCGAACTAAGTGGCGTGAAATCGGAGAGGCATATGTCCAGCAGTGGACTGCGATAGGCTGATGATGATGATAATGATGATATTGTCAGGACAAAGTTTGAAGAAAAAAAAAAGCAAAAAACGGAGGTGTCATATTTTCTTAGTCCGGTTAGTCGTATACACTGCGGTAAGTTAACACGGGTTTACTAAAAAAAGATTTTTGGTAATTCAGAAAATTTTCACTTAAATGAATATGGCGGGACGAAGTTCGCCGGGTCACCTTGTGTTCCATAACTCCTTATACTTTTTGTGGTATTTTAACACGTTCGGAAGTCTGTAACTTATCTCTTAACTGTAACATAATCTGTATCTCCTTTTAGTACATTGAGTCAGCTACTAGTACAACTGTTTTTTTCCTAAATATAAGTTTTGCCGCTTTGGTCTTTCAAAAACATTATTATTTTCCTGTTTTTGCGTAATTTTTCAATAGTTCTCGACTCCTATTGATCGTAGCGTGATGTTATATATTCATTTGGGTTATTGCTAAACAGTTTAGCTTTATAATATTACCATAGATCCATTGTATGATTATAGAAACCCACGCGACTACAATATTTCATCGTTTTACAGAAAAATACACTATTTTTATCCTTTGCTTTGTCAAGGGTTTGTCTATTTATAATACTTTTCCGTCCTGTATACATCGTTTTAATACTCCTTTTTTCTGTTATTAGTATTTCCTGTGGCAGAAGTATAAAAGAATGAATTTTGAAATAAATAAGGTTTCTACCGACTTGATGATCTTTTATGGTTAAAGAATTCACGGTCGTTGATTTACCTACTGAAAGTTATTAATATTAATTATATTAATAACTTTCAGTACTATAAAATTGACTACACCGCTGGCCTAGCGGTTTCAGTGGTCGCCACACCGCTTCCTACTGCGCCAAGTACTTTGGGTCCGTTTCATGTATGTTTGTTAAGATCCCCGTGACACAGGAATGTATATTCATAATGCGGGAGTCGTCTTTTTAAAAAAAATAATCACTTTGTACGAAATCTCGTAATTATCAAGAGCATTTGAGCAGTCCACTGCTGGACATATGCCTCTCCCCAGAAAACCTGCGACACCCATGGGATGCAAAACGAATGGTGACACTATTTTTTTCTTTTAATAATGGTTTTCCTATATTTAGTTGCCCCACTACAAAGATTTATTAGTCCTATTGTGTAAAACCCACTTCTAGACATCGCCGTTTACCTGCCAGCTTATTTCCTGATAAGATTATAATCTAAATATCCATCTAGTCTATATTCCTACGTCCAGCCACGTTCACCGCTATCATCATAAGCTGGGGTGATAAAAACAATCACTGCTGAGACTATTGTTATCTGTTCATCATCATCATAACTTGAGACTGTTATCGTTGGTTATTGATACGTCATATTGCATATATTGCATCACAAGATAGTAATTCAGTCTAATTTACTTTTTTAAACGAAGTTTGTAGCTCATAAAAATGGAAAAGTAATTTCATTACTTCAAGATCTACGTGAATAAAGACTTCACCAAACCCAAGAACGAGGTTAAAAAAAAGTGTGTGTGTGTAATAAGTACACACACAATTTATTTTAAAACTTCATGCACACATGTACGACGGCGGGCTTAGGGGCCAAGGCATTCTCTACCATCCAACCTTTGGGTGGTGTAGAAATTTTGTGAGGTAGGTGCATTAGGGTGGGAATAAAATATTTATACGTGAAGTTGGACATTTACATAAAAAATACAAATAAATATATATACACAGTAATATATAAACTTTATATACATACACTTTGATACACACTAATACATACGTACACTGTGAGTAGGTACTTAGTTGCTTTCTAATTAAAGTCTATGTTCTGTGGCGTAACAAGATAAAAATTTGAAAAACTAAAATGTTGACTATAGCTAACTTCAGTGTGACGGTTTTTCGTGACGGTGCGCGCGCCTATCGTAAAAATGTACTCTCATCATTTTTTCCTAACGCACCAAAATAAGTATAACTTAAAAATATAAACCGGACGAACTGCTTACGAACTTTTGTTAAAAATTATATAGCTAATGGTATAAGGGCCATTATTACGAAGCTTTTGTTCTGTTAACTCAGATTGGAATGTGTTCAGAGAGCGCCAACACCACGTCTTACCTGGCGTCTTGCTATTGCGTGCCACAACCCATCGAAACAGCTCATTGTGTGGTCCACAAATTGTTGTTACGATTCTGGGTGTCCTTTGTCTCCGTCTCATGTTAGTTTGTAAAGTCTTACGCGACACAGTATATGTTGCTATTGCGGGAGTTCTTTTTTGGAAGTTAAAACTTTTTTAACCGCGTTGAGCACTTTTTGGTAGGGGAAATCTTTGGGTTCGCGTCACCGACATGCTAATCTTTGATGTTGATAATTTTAATTCACAGATTATCATCTAATTTTACAAATAATATTTGAAGTTATAAGTGTTCATTTCTATCGGCAGTCCTTGTGATAGCCATATTTTTTTTTAAAACTTGCTTAATTAGCACTCCCTTATGTTTCCTATTTCTAAACGAGACTGTTCTTTATCCTTTGCCCAGTGTCTGCTATAGGAACCACGGTTTTAGAAGCTTATAGCTGAGCCCCCGGTGTTATCTTTGTGTTGCAAATGTGTGAAGGTACACCAAGGACACCGCGGGGCGCAACTAGTTATACATATAACGCCTCTTGAATATATCTTCCTATTGTTGAAAAACTCATTACAATCTGTTGAGTAGTTTAAAAGATGAAAGACTTCATTTTTAACCCGAGACGCAAAAATAGGGGTGTTATAAGTCTGATGTCAATGTCTGTGTGGGGTGTCTGTCTGTGGCGTAGTACCTCTCAAACGGATGGACCGATTTCGAAGCGGTTTTTTTCATTTGGATGTCAGTTGCCTTGCGTTGATTCTGTGTTTTGTTCTTGTTGAAGAGAACGGATACTCTTACACTGCTGGACTGATAGATCCAGCAGTGTAAGAGTATCAGTTCTTTTTCAAAATGATGTAAAGCATTTTTGGCATATGATTACTCGATTAAGTGATTGCGTAGCGTAGCGCGTGTTTTATATATTTAATTTTAGCTTTTATACTACGTATAGATAGTAAGTAGCCGGCTAGAAGAAAATGGGACGGTAATAAAAATTACATAAAAGCCATACGAATGTTTTGTCGCGAGATTACGTTCCATATCCTTGACAAAAGTCGTATGGTTTCCCACCACATTGTAGTAGAAACTTTCTCAATATAATGAAGTATCGAACTGGCCTTAAACACATACATGACACCCTTCACATCCTACTCTATCATTCCCGTTTTTTTACCTTTCTGAATTCCTCCTCCATAAAAACTCTAGATCGAACTAAGTGGCGTGAAATTGGAGAGGCCTATGTCCAGCAGTGGACTGCGATAGGCTGATGATGATGATGATGATGATGAAAAACTCTAACTGTGCCATATTTCACTACTCTACTACTGCTTCGTACACATAATTTTCATTAAAAAAAAAGAAGTATAAATTTTATGCTTCACGTAGTAATAACGTACCAATGGCAAACAAGTAACAATTAACATCTTCATTCAATTACAATAAACCGAAAATCTCGATCAAATGAAAATATATAGCTAATATCATAAGGTCCAAAAACTAATGATGTTAACGATGTTCTCCTAGCCGATTCTGGTTACGGCGGCCAGTCTCAACGGAGACCAGCCAACTACGCAGGAGATATTATTACAAGTGCACTCTCTGATTCTGTTCTCTCTCTCGTAATCCGATGGGTCCGACAGCTTTAGGTGCTCTCCGAGGCACGCTGGTTCAGACCCCGCTTCTAGACTCCGAGCTGTTATTAAGTATCTATATATAACTGACCCGAACCCGAGACCTCTTGATCGGCTGTCGCATTCTTCAACCGCTAGACCGACAAGGCAAAATATTACACTAGCATCCAACGTAAATAAATAAAAGACTTAGTAGGGGAAAATAGAAAATAGAAGTACTTAAATGAACTTTCTCAGTAATTTTTTGGTAAATTTTCTAAAAATGAATTCTGGATAGGTCGCTTTACGGCACCCCGCATTCAAAGCTTCATGATAATCGTTGGAGGCGTTGCCGTGATTGAGATTAAATATATACAAGAATTGCTCGTTTGAAGGTATTAGTACCTCAATGACCGTATTTTTTTTGGTAAAGTTTTTAAAAACGTATTCTAGCTAGATCGATTTATCGCCCTCTAAACCCCCTGCATACTAAATTTCATGTATATCGTTAGAGTCGTTTCTGAGATTCAAATTATAAATACATATATAGAAGAATTGCTAGCTTAGAGGAAAGGAGCAGTTCTTGTATTTATGTATTTATAATCTGAAATGACGTATGGCCTTAACCCTCTCCTGAGAGGAGACCCGAGCCCAGCAATGGGACGTTAAGGGCTGTTGATTGATTGAATATGAATATCTGAAACGGCTTTTACGATATATCGACCTCGTTAGGGTTCATTTTTAACAAATTTAGCAAAACAAAACAAATACCGAGCAAGGTCATCTAGGTACTTTTATATTTACCTCTATTGCGTCTTTTGGTAGATTAGATCGATAAACATACAGCACAATTACAGTGGTAGCGAATGCGACTGCTGCGCTAGATAGAGGTCTCGGGTTCGATTCCCGAGTCGGACGAAATGTTTATATGATCTGCAAATATTTGTTTCGGAGTTTGGGTATTTTCTATGTATAATATGTATGTATTTACATAAAAAAGTATATAAGTATTAATATCAGTTGTCTAGTACCCATTTTTTTGTACGTTGTGGAATGCGTTTACGCACTTCGCTCCTCCCCCCCCCGCGGGGACAGGGGGTTCGCTTCGTGTGGGACTCCTGACTGAATCGCCAGACTACCCATTAAACCACCACGGTGTGCCACTCTGCGCCTGAGACGGGAGAGATCCGGGAACCGCTTTCTTACACCATCTGGACCCCTAGTTGTCTAGTACCCATAGTACAAGCTCTGCTTAGTTTGGGACTAGATGGCGTTGTGTGTTAAAATGTCTGAAATGTTTATTATTTATTATTCTCTTTATTATATTTATATGTACATATTTATTAAATTTTTAAATACATAAAAAATAAACAATAATATATATTTAAAAATATAAAAAATAGTAGACCACCGACTTCGGGTACAGGGACCAAGAAACCGGTGGTTAGGGCTCCAAAAAAAGGAACCTCCTGACAATACGATTATTATTATTATAATTAAGAATCTTTCCTTTTTTTAAAACCCTTCTGTAACCTCCTTTTCAACGATTTTGACTATAAGTTTGACCAAAGCGTAGCCTTTCCACTCTGGACGCAATAATTAAGACCGTAGAATTTAGTGGTCATTGCCATTACAGCTCGTGGATGACGAGAGCTACGTCGGTGACTTTATTAATTCTGAGAATGTCTACACTACTAGTTCTCGTGGGTTGCCAGTTATAAATATATATAAATCGGCAACAGGAAACGTGTGTTGTAAACTCAAAAACGACAAACTTGACCTATTAAACTACTGACACAGTCAACATCNCCCCCCCCGCGGTGACAGGGGGTTCGCTTCGTGTGGGACTCCTGACTGACTCGCCAGACTACCCACTAAACCACCACGGTGGTCCACTCTGCGCCTGAGACAGGAGAGATCCGGGAACCGCTTTCTTACACCATCCGGACCCCTAGTTGTGTAGTACCCATAGTACAAGCTCTGCTTAGTTTGGGACTAGATGGCGTTGTGTGTTAAAATGTCTGAAATGTTTATTATTTATTATTCTCTTTATTATATTTATATGTACATATTTATTACATTTTTAAATACATAAAAAAATAAACAATAATATATATTTAAAAATATAAAAAATAGTAGACCACCGACTTCGGGTACAGGGACCAAGAAGCCGGTGGTTATGGCTCCAAAAAAAGGAACCTCCTGACAATACGATTATTATTATTATAATTAAGAATCTTTCCTTTTTTTAAAACCCTTCTGTAACCTCCTTTTCAACGATTTTGACTATAAGTTTGACCAAAGCGTAGCCTTTCCACTCTGGACGCAATAATTAAGACCGTAGAATTTAGTGGTCATTGCCATTACAGCTCGTGGATGACGAGAGCTACGTCGGTGACTTTATTAATTCTGAGAATGTCTACACTACTAGTTCTCGTGGGTTGCCAGTTATAAATATATATAAATCGGCAACAGGAAACGTGTGTTGTAAACTCAAAAACGACAAACTTGACCTATTAAACTACTGACACAGTCAACATCAAGGTCATGCATAATCAACTCCTGCGCACTGCACCGTCACTAGCTGTTATACTCCGCCTGCATTTTTGTAGAATGAATAACTATTGTTATATATATATTATTTTGGTGATTAGACATTTTAATTTTTTTTTTGTAATTTTTACACAAGACTACGATTGTGGTAAGCTGAAGTCAAAATATCTTTATTTCAACTGTACAAATAAATGAAATTGAAGTGTTCGTTTGATAATTGCAAATGAAAATATATGCGGTACTATTTACATCCAAAAAACTTTATTTTTTGCCTGTATGTATCTCGGGTTACTCTTGGAAACTTGATCGATTCTAACGGGACTCTGGGAAGGTATATAGCGATAGATATCTATCTGATGATATAAGGGGTAACTTAGACTAATTTTTTTAGACTTGCTCTGCCTGGTGTTTTACATGCAGGTAAAATAACGCTTTTAATATGGACTCCAAAGTCTTAAATCAACAACCTCAATAAAATATTTTTTTTGTTTCATACTTATCGAAATAAATACATCCCATTAAATGCGTGTGCCGATCTACAACCGTCCGTTTCTAAGGAGTTGAGTCTCATAATAAGAAACAAACCAAAGACTACTCTTAGAGTGTAGTTTTCAGATGCTGTAGATCACTTTATATCTTGGTCCTGAACTAGTCAAGAATCATTAAATTTACCTTATTGAACATTTACTTTCATCTCCAATCTACAGACCGACAGTGTAGATGGTTTGAGTTCTTTCTCGCCACTTTCGAATGCCCTGAACGTTGTGGATTCGATCCTACAACAACACTGATCTACAAATAATTCTTTTGCGCGTTCTTTGCGTCACTTTCATGTATGTTTATAACTTCCCTCGAGACATGTGATATATTTTATAAATTAAGTTAAATATTTCCGGAAATTTTAACACATAATGCACTATGTGTATTAGACAACTGATATTAATTCATATATACTCTTTTTTATTTTGTAAATACATACATATTATATAAGCTTCGAAACAAATATTTGCAGATCATACAAATATTTGGACCAACTCAGGCATCGAACCCGAGACCTCAAGCATAGCAGTCAGTCGGATACACTACCACTGCGCCAAGTAGGCACTCAAATTCGAAAGTAACTCTGTTCGTCTCTTCCGCTTTGACGGCTAAACCGCTGAATGAGTTTCAATTAAATTTGGCGTGGAGATACTTGGATTACTGAGGGAGGAATGGCTGCTTTTTACCACGATGACCGACACACTCGCGGCAAAAGCTAGTAGAAAATAAATACAATCAAAGTGCTGGCTAATTCTTTACACACCACATCGTAATATTAGAAGAAATTTAATTGCTTTTGCACGAAATTACGGAAACCGTTAAACATTAAAAGGCACGCTACTCGCATCGGAAAAAAAATATATAAAACATTTTCACTATATTGTTGTGTGAAGGCCAGGCCGAGGTGGTATTTCGGCCTCGGCAATTGATATCCAAAATTTGCATAAAGAATTCGTTTTTTTAATATAAGGTTTTGATGGTTGGATTGAATGAAGTATTTTTGTTTCTGGAATATCATGAGTGGCGGTTTAGTAATTAGTATTAGAATAAATAAATAAATATTTCGGACATCTAACGCACAACGCCGTCTAGTCCCAAACTAAGCAAAGCTTGTATTGTGGGTACTAAACAACTGATATAAATACATAAATACTTTTTTTTGTAAATACATACATATTATACATAGAAAACACCCAGACTCCGAAACAAATATTTGCAGATCATACAAACATTTGGTGCGACCCAGGTTTCAAACCCGAGACCTCATGGACAGCAGTCGCGTACGCTGCCATTGCGCCACGGAGGCAGTCAAGTATGATAAGGATCATACTACTGACGTGAACCCCCTTTTGTACGCGTGGAAAATAACTGATTATTCTCAGGTTTGCAGTGGTGCATGGAGCCAAGTGGATCCGAGGTATTAGAGATCCGGGGACAGCTTTTGGAGACTTCCTAACGCCTGCTGAAGCGTCAACACTCTTGTAAAATCTTTCGTTTAGGTGACGTCCAGCTACGACCAGGAAGTCACATCCTCACGTTTGACCCTTGTTATAGTAGGCGGGGGAAAGTCTGCCTCCATACAAAGGCCAAACGGAAAAAGAATTGAGACTGTGGGGATTCTCAAAGCGTCGCATAGTGATATGTTTTTCCTGTGATCCGACATAGAGGGTTGGATTGATAATTGGAATAGTGACGTCAGCTGCCCAACACCCTGACTATTCCAGAAAAAATGTTATCGCAATTGTTAATCTCTAGTTAACAAATTTTATTTTATAACGATACTTTTACTTTTAAACACGCACGCTCTCAATATTATCACGCTATCTCTGTTCAATGTTAGACAGTTTCCTCAATTATATTGTTTTATAGCTTTTTTTGAAGGGAATCCGCAGCGTGTTTATTAAGCAATGTGATACAAACTCGACCTAGATAAATTACATTATATACACATCCACACGTTTGACCCTAAGCGTTCGACAGAACCATGCATTCAACCTTTGCATGTTAATAAATTACTGTTAATCGTATTATTCGGTTATGTGCGCGGTTAACGAACCTGCTAAAATTAATTCGATTGCAAGGCTGACATCTTAGTTATTAAACTGGCGTTCTTTAATAGCTCGAACATTTCCTTCGTCCGTATGTCTGTGTGTACCTTGTTAGGACCATGTTAAGCGACATTAATGGTCATCAACACCCGATTATGTATTAGGTTTAAAGCGTGGCTCATTTTCCACTTTTAATGTACATGGCTAACACAAATTCAGATTCAAAGTACCTCTTTGTATATAGGTTGTTTGACCTGGTTGAGTTCAGTTTTACGACTATGATTTCAGGTGTTAATAAGCGAAGTATAAGGTTGTCAGTTTTTTTTACGTACTTTTAAAGAAGTTCATAAAATCGATTTTTGAAGCAGTTTTGTCTTTTGGGGATCCTTACTAATTTTAATAAGTGAATCCACATTCACACATGTCGTGAGATTATTCTTTCATATATCAAGTACTTAAAACCAGAGGTACATTCAGAAATTATACATAAAAAATAAAAATGCTCCAATTCGAAGGTTACAACACACTTTTTATTATTGATAGAGTTTTCATTTTAAGGGATTCTTTTATTAATTGTAGTAATCCAGTACTATAAATAATACTGTGTCACGGAGAACTAGTATGAAACGGACATAAAAAACACCTAGACTTAATCAAACCCGCAGGACTAGGTGCGGAAGTTCAGTTATTTTTTTGGCAACCCTATCTTCGGTACCAAATGTCGGCCCTAGTATATGTCGCCATATTTCGAAGTAAATAGCAACATTGATTGCGTTAACTGTCGTGTGAATGACGTAAGCAAACAACTAGCTCCATAAAATTGTGCAGAAAGTGAGGAATGCTATCGAAAGCGTGTCAACTTGTATGTGTGTCGCTACGAACGAAACTGCGCGCCTGATATCTATGCAAGTGAATGGATAGCTTAGAGCTTGCGTACATGTGTTAGATGTTATCTAAAAACTTTGCGGACGATCCTTGAAGTTTTTATAAGTTACTAGCAGTTGTTCGCGGCTTCTCTCATATTTTTCTTTCTTATTTTGCCCTACAATATGACATCCGTTAATCGCTTATAGAATTTCAACCTTAGCGTAACAAGACATTCCATCTTGTTAGGTCTTTATAACATAAAAAATATCAAGTGCTAATACATTAAATTGAAAGAATTTATTCTCGTAAACCAAGGTCCCGTATGATTATAAACTCTTATCCTATTTTCGATGTTATTTCTTTTGCCACACATCGGCTGGTATTATCAACCGGCTGGTAACACAATTTTTTGATTAGTTTAGTAAATAATTAAGCAAAGGCTACAATTTAATCAGTAAAAGGCAGAACCCTTCTAAATTAATGAAGTTATCAATCACTCCGAACTACACAATAATTGAATCTTTAATACCTAATGAAGGAGACGAGCTATAACACCCTTAGTCTACAGGTACCCTGACGTCTTTAAGACGTTTTAGTAACGTTAAAGCAGCCAATAATGAAAACGATCATATTTGCCGTATTAGTGAAAATTGTTACAGTGAATTGCCTCTCCTGTGATGAGGTACTTGAATCACCACCAGACGAAAAGGTTTCCTTATTAGCATTACAAACGATGTCTCCAAAAGATATAGTCCAGTGTTTAGCACATCTTGGAAAGGAAGAACTACCGATAAAAGAAGCGGATTTCATCTGGAAATCCATAATAACGTTTTACGATGGCATCGAGTACATTCCAGATTCAGTACTCATGATACTCCATTGGGTTACAGTTGCCGTGTCACCTGAGGATTACGCCAACATGTCTCTAAGCAATATTGATGTCGTGCAGAACTTTGGCCTGGATTACAAGTTAAACGAAGCCCAAATAGCTGCGATCGCCAATAGGGTTCGTGAAGATTTTGCCCAAAAAGAACCTGAGGACTACACCAGCTATGATTTGACTGCTCTCCGTCAAATACTCTGTGCATTTAATAAGAGTGAGATTGAGAGAATTAATCCAACAGCTTATAAAGAAACTGCTATGTTGATTGGGAAGCTAGAGAGATGTAATGGTGATACAATGTCTGGGTTCGCTACCCTTGCTGTGGAGAAACGCGCTTTTGGACCGAGCAGTAACTGGACAGATACCATAATAAAAACGGTTGGAAAAGTGGCAGAGTTTGTGCCGAAGGTTCCAGCAAAGAAAAGGAAGAATCCTGTTTAAATATTGCCTGTTAAGTGCAGTGCTTGGTTATTTCTCTTAAAAGTTATTTTTTAAACAAGCGCAAGAAGCAAGTGTTGTGCTATTCGTTTGTAGGATTTATTGGCTTGGATTTTGATAGTAAAACAATTATAAGTTCTTCACTCTCACTGTTGTAATATTTTTTTCTTGAAGGGCTATCTAAAAATTGCTTTGGGTGTCTCGGACAAAAATAACGACGTCAAGAACTGGACGGAATTGAAATGGGACCACACGGGAAGCGCCAGCTATCATATTAAAAAAAGAATTATCAATATCGGTTGACCTAGTCGAAGGTTCTGAGGTAAAAAAACTTAAAAAAAAACAGTCTAATTGAGAACCTTCCCCTTGTCTTGGTCTTCCATGTCACGTGGTGTATAATCGTTGTCAAAAATCAGACGCGGACTAACTTTGATGCAGCCACACCCCATGATCGGACTGTGAAGTTTTCTATCTTTTTTCTAGTCAGACTTTGAACAAATGCTCATCACACAATTGCTGGTGGTAATAGAACCTATGACCTCCGGCTTAGCAGTCAGGGTCACAAACCACTACCTTCAAGGCAAGTTGGTAACCCATGACTCAACCAGGTTTCCAACTAAAATGCTCACTGAATAGGTCATTGNAGTAAAACTATTATAAGTTCTTCACTCTCACTGTTGTAATATTTTTTTCTTGAAGGGCTGTGTAAAAATTGCTTTGGGTATCTCGGACACAAATAACGACGTCAAGAACTGGACGAAATGGAAATGGAACCACACGGGAAGCGCCAGCTATGATATGAAAAAAAAAAGAATCACCAAAATCGGTTGACCTAGTCGAAGTTTCTGAGGTAACAAAACTTAAAAAAAAAACAGTCGAATTGAGACCCTTCTCCTTAATTAAAGCCGGTTAAAAAAGGCAAATGCCTATGGTCTTACATGTCACGTGGTGTATAATCGTTGACAAAGATCAGACGCGGACTAACTTTGATACAGCCACACCCCAAGATCGGACTGAAGAAATTTTCTGACTTTTTTCTAATCAGACTTTGAACAAATGCTCATCACACAATTGCTGCTGGTAATAGAACCTATGACCTCCGGCTTAGCAGTCAGGGTCACAAACCACTACCTTCAAGGCAAGTTGGTAACCCATGACTCAACCAGGTTTCCAACTAAAATGCTCACTGAATAGGTCATTGCATATGCATGTATACACAACTAAAGCAACTTATTAGTTATTTAAAACTTGAAACTCCGTCTGGTACTGAGAAATGCAAATGGTGTACAAATTGTATGCATTCCTTGACAACGCCATTAGATATGTATTTCCATTAGAAGTATTAACTAGTATACAGACATTTAAGAAAAAGTGGATTCTCAATTGTGTTCTTAGCAAAAACTGTATTTAACAAAGAGGAAGATGACTACCCAGTGATCAACGCACTGCACAAACTGCTGAACCTAGAATCTTTAAATTTCGCTCGGAGAGCACGGTAAGCCGTGGGTCCCGGTTGTCATGAACATCTACGGCAATCGTTATTGGGAAGCTAGTGTCTTCAAATATTTTGACAATTTTTTTTTTACGTGTGAAATCCCCCTCGGGCCTTCACCCCACCGGGGTTTGCGGCGGGGCGGTGTTTCAGAATCGAACCGACTAAAACCACTCTGCGCCTGTGACGGGAGGGATCCGGGAACCGCTTTCTTACGCCATCTGGATCCCTCCCAGCGCCTGCCCGTACTGTAGCGGGTACCGTCTGCTGTTAAAAAAATCTCTCAATATAGGCGACGTACGGCACACGCGTAACGTCGCCCCCTCGCGGCTGGCTTTTGAAGCGGATGGAGGGGAAACCCGTCCCGCCCATCCGCGGCCACACTCAGGGCTGCAAATATATTGACAACTAGCTCAACCTTCGAATTCAGTTCAGCCTCAGGCTTGCATAGGTCCGATGCTAGTCGCTTCGTGGAAAAACTGATCTTCGGGTAAAACCGGTTGAACTAATAGCCGATCCCAAATAGTCTTGGGTATATTAAAGCTAGGAAGTTGAGAAATAAATAAATTTCACTTGTAACCCAATATTAGTATGTTTATCAACAGTATAGATACGATAGTGCAGTTTTATCTAGATTGGGATCACATGTCCGTGTGTGAGATGTCTAAAGATATTGCATTTTAGTCTAATAATCAATTTCGTTTTATCCGTAACATAAAACTATAAAGTCGGTTTGTGTACGCTGCCAAGACTCGAAAAGAAGTGCCCGGTTTCAGCTCAATTTTTATATCACTATATACTCTTTAGGATTGTTTTCAGATTTATTCATCGTTCTCATTAATCTCAAACTCATTGCACCGACAACTACCACTGTCTCACCTATACATTTCGATCCATCCTAAGGTTGCCTGGAAAAGACTGCTTTAGGCAATAAGGCCGCCCCTTGTACACTCTATCTCACATTTTATGTACTGCCAACTGTAGTATTATAGTATGTAAATAAAGAGTTTTCTATCTATCTATTAATGTGACATCAAAGCTTAGCGCAACCACTAGTTGCCAACAAAATCTGAGGTATCCCGTAATTATATAATTAAAACCAATTACCAATGGGGGGAGTTCCAATAACGCAGGACCATCTCAATTGGTCGCCATGCTGCATTTTTTTATGTTATAGAGGGCAAACGAGCAGACTTATCGCCTGATGGTTAACGATTACCGCCGCCCATGGACACCCGCAACACCAGGGGCGTCACAAGTGCGTTGCCGCCCTTGGGGCATGGGAAGGGGGATTAGGGGGAGGGTTGGATTATGGGCCGCCGGTGTCCTCACTCACTCAGTGAAACACAGCGCGGTGCTGTTTCACACCGGTTTTCTGTGAGACCGTGGTATCACTCAGGTCGAGCCGGCCCATGCATGCCGAAGCGTGGCTCTCCCACGGTAGGCATTATTACATTGTCTGCATTCGCAATGTGTACGTTGACCAATGCCCTTGTTGATTCTGCTAATGCTTTCCATTAGGCAGAGTAGTAACTTTGGCAAGCCAATAGCAACGTATATAAAAAAAGCTTTCTGTAAAAAATCAATTTCCGTCATAAAAAACTAGTAAACAATTTAAAAAACCAAAGAATACGAGTCTTCGATGTAGAAATGAGACACACCCAACGTATGCCACCAATCCGGCCGCCATTCATTATTCTAATTCAAATATTTCATCTTAAAACACGATATGACCTTGCCATATTCCTATCTCTTTTATATCTATGTAAACCGTCGAAGATAGCAACACCCAAGGACGTCACTTGTCATTTTAAAGATTAATAATATAGTAATACTAAATTTTAGCAGTAACTACGTTCATGTTAAATGTGGTATTGTCAAATCATGTTATCATAGACTTTCGAAGGAGGCTTTGGTCGTTTAGGTAGTAGAGCGAGGCTAATTACAGCATGAACAGACCGGATCGACCAGGGCACTTCTACCCCTCTCACGGAAAACAGACCTAAAATGATAGCTTTCGTGCTTTCTTATAGTGGGTGCGAGATAGGAGGTCCAATGCAGAAAAGCATTTCGTCATATTGTTACATTGTCTGCATTCGCATGGCATGGCATGGCATTCGTATGGTAACCACTACTCTTGGATCCTGTACATGTTTTTTTCCTCCAGGCAGAGTAAAGTCACTTTGGCGGACCCATATATATAAAAATGCCCTGTCCTTGTTTGCCCTCTATCCCAAAAGAATTAGGTTAATATGTTATTCTAGGTCCTAATCTATCTCTGTGCCAAAACATTCAGATTCGTTCAGCCAATTGGCGCAATTGAAAACATACTTTCTCAATTATAACAGCAGTAATAAGAAGAAAGTTAGTCATCCAAAATTGAATAGTTCTCCATAGAACACAGGTTTTCTTATACAACAGAACCAGTCGAACCGGTCAGGCGATTAAATATTAGCATTTTTGTGTGAATCCAGTGCGTGTTAAAAAACTGTGGGACCGCTGTGACCGGAGTGGGTCGTTGATGGGTAACTGGGACGAGTATCGAGTTGTCTAGTCACAGTCCACTGGTGGCCGTGGGCTATTTTGTTTGCATACATATAAAATTACTTGTCCGGAATGACTTATTTATCGACGCAGTCCTTCAATTGAAATTTTGCCAGCTGTTGCTTTTGGTAATGTAAACATACAATAAGAAAAGGTTTTTGGAAGTTTCACCCATAAGGTGGTAAAATAAGAGTTGACTGGTTGTTTGAGCGTTAATCTAAAACTAACGGCGTTAATCTATTTGCATTAATCCTACTAATATAATAATCGCGAAAGTTTGTATGATGAATGGATTTTTGTTACACTTTTACTTAAAAAGTAATGAATGGATTTTAATGATACTTTACAATAATATAGCTTATACATCACAATAACACATAGGCTACAATATATAAAGATATCACACAATATCTTTGTACCGCGGGGCTCAGCTAGTCTAAATATAGAAACTAAATAACTCAAGATGTCCCACCTAGCGTGTGTCTTGCGTGCCCGGACACCTGCATGAGGTAGAATCCGATGGTTGCCACCGGCAATGCAGTCAAAGTGCCCGTGTTCTGGTCTGCTAAAATATAATTACACCGACACGAACGTTTGCCGTCGAAACACTAAGAAGATTAATCTAAAACTTTTAAACGAAACGTTTCTTTTTAATATATATATCTATGTATACCAATTTCGCTAGTTAGTATTTAATAGCCTAGTTATCGAGGATTGCTATTGGCTATATATTATCACGCTAAGACCTTCATATTCAGAGAAATAAGTACCAAATAAATACGGTCATCCAGGTACATATTCTTAAAATTATCAACAACCCATAATGTCTCACTGCTGGGCTCGGGTCTCCTCTCAGGAGAGGGTTAAAGCCATACATACCTCCCCACGCTGGCCATTTGCGGGTTGGGGACTGGCAAGAATACCTTGTGGCTACGTAAATCTTGCCGTTGGATGTTTTGTAAGCCGCCCGAAGGCCTCCAACTAAGCTTCACGACCCACTGCTTATCGTGACCTCCGAATCACGGAGACGCTCATGGTAACATGCCACCAGCAGCCGTCGTTGCTTACCCTCGGTGATTGTTTCTAATCATAGAGTGCAACTGGGCTATGGGCGCCCCTTTAAGGTAATTCATTATAAATAACATAAATACTTCTGTCGACAGCCGCTATTATCCTAAACGCGATGCTTAAATTCTAGTAAAAAGTCCGCCGTCACCCTACCACCTACAAAATCTAACGGACGCTTTTACTAATTAGGCATCCAGAGTTGTTAAACTTGTCGCTAGTGGAGACTCGTCTCTCTGTGACTAATGCTTAAAGTGTAACGATTTACTTTCGAGACTATTAAAAAATGTCTTCTCAATCTGTGCAGACGTAAAGTGACGTCATCCCGAAAATATTTTGTGCGTGTAGGTTTCCCTGTTCCTCGTGATATTGCGAAGGAGTCGGTGAAACTGCCATTAGAATCTCGTTAGAAAAGGTTACGGGTTCGAATCAAGTTGAATTAGTTGTAGACAAAAAATTGATTTGAATGTTTTTCAGGGTGTTTTTGTATGTTTGTTATTTCTTCAGGCTCAAATGGCTAAACTTATTTTAAGCAAGCCTATTTTCTCTCAATTCGAGTGTTTTTTTTATATTTGTTGCCTCAGAATTTTCCACTGGGTTGATAATAATTGATATTTGAAAGATGACACTTCCCGTGTGGTTCCATGTCAATTGGTATAGTTGTTATAATCCGTTTTTTAGTTAAAATTTTTGTTTTACACGAATTATTTTCCATAATATTTTCTAAATTACAAGCGGACTAACAAAATATAAACACCTCCGGTTTTCTTTTAATTTTTTTTCGATACAAACATTGTTCTGAAAGAAAGAACTCTCCGAAAAGAATTTTCCGATTTGGTGCAGTGGTTCGTTGAAACTTCATCTTTCATAGCGTACACACATTTTTGTGATTCATTTTTGTATATGGTCGATGGTAATGGCGGGACTACTTACTTAGGAGGGCTGGCAGTGACTGGACAGTAAGCAACAGAACGGGCTCTGGTGTTCCTTGGGAGAGGCCTATGTCCAGCGGTGGACTGCAACGGGCTGATGTTGATGATGGTTTGGATTTATATTGATTAAGTCCATAACTTACTTAAATCTGGCGATACGTATCTAATTCGAATTCTATCGCTCCAACGATTAATGTTTGCCCATGTATCTAGGTTAATTGAGCTAAAGTCATTATTTATAATTTTCACCCAAACTAGCCTACACATGTCGTTTACGATCGCACGATTCACGATCAATTCTAACACTACTTCTATCATGGGAACGGCCTGTTGGTTTAGCGGTTTGTGATCATGGCTGTTAATTCAGAGGTCATGTTTTCGATTTCCACCCAGAATTGGTTTTCTTTTCGTTTTAATACGCATTACTACATTACAACGAGAATACTTAACGCCATTTGTTAAATAGAGACTAGATTGGAGCTAAATCTTGAACGAACTTTTTTACGAGAATTTTTATTACCTTTGCTACAAATTGTGTGATGAGACTGATGGGCATTGATAAAGTCCGTAATGGCGGGGTAGGTAGTATTAGTATAATGTTAGTTGCCGATTTGAAAGAATACATTAATAAAAAGGGTAAGCAACGACGGCGCAGTAGGTACCTGGATGGGTGACCGCTACCGTAGTATGTTACCGTGAGCGTATCCGTGTTTCGGAGGTCACGTTAAGCAGTCGATCCCGGTTGTTATCATACGATAACAGTCGTGAAGCTTAGTTGGAGGCTTTTGGGCGGCTTGAAAAAATCCAACCGTAAGATTACGTAGCCACAACGTTGTCTTGCCACTCCCCAACCCGCACTTTGCCAGCGTGGGGACGTATGGCCTTAACCCTCTCCTGAGAGCAGACCCGAGCCTAGCAGTGGGATAGTGTTGATCATTAATAAAAAAATCACATTTATCTCTTATATTTAAAACACAATATTGTCGCGAGATGACCTAATGTTTGCGGACAGTCAACAGTTGACGTCATTGAGTGAATCAATTATTCCGAACATTTATTTCTGTAATGGTGAATAATAATTTTTATATGCGGTAGAAATATGTCATAGATTCGCTTGACGTAATAGCTAATTAGTAGTGTGGGACGCAATTCCTAAGGCATTATCTCTAAATAAATTGACTTGGTTCGTTTTCCTTCTCAACCGAAACACGTCTACAACAACTGATCCTGTCTTGTGCTTTTAATTTATAGCTTTAGTTATGAAGGATAACTGGGTACTAGCTACAGAAGTATACCGTTTGAGGGCAATGCTTCGGCAAATAACGATTTGGCGATGTCTAACTAGTTTTGGATCTTTATTAAAGAATAATGAATGAATGGTCACGTTAAGCAGTCGGTCCCGGTTGTTGTCATACGATAACAGTCGTGAAGCTTAGTTGGAGGCCTTTGGGCGGCTTAAAAACATCCAACGGGAAGATTTACGTAGCCACAACGTATTCTTGCCAGTCCCCAACCCGCACTTGGCCAGCGTGGGGACGTATGGCCTTAACCCTCTCCTGAGAGGAGACCCGCGCTCTGCAGTGGGACATTATGGGTTGTTGATATGATATATGATATATTAAAGAATAAGCTGGAGCCTCGCGGTTCAAAGATATTGTGTGAATTGTATCTTTATAAATTGTAGCCCATGTGTGTTATTCTGATGTATAAGCTATATTACTGTAAAGTTTCATTAAAATCCATTCAGCAGTTTTTTACGTGAAAGGGTAACAAACATCCATCCATACTTACAAACTTTCGCGTTTATATTATTAACTGGTTTATGCCCGCGGCTCCGCCCGCGTATATGTCGGTTATCGCGGCTGATAGTAGCCTATGTGTTAGTCTGATGTATAAGCTATACTACTGTAAAGTTTCATTAAAATCCATTCAGTAGTTTTTTACGTGAAAGGGTAACAAACATCTATCCATACTTACAAAATTTCGCGTTTATAATATTAATAGGATGAAGCGAGAAAAATACTACTCCCATACTTAAAGTTCTTTAAAGATTGACTTTCAACGAACTCTGTCTCACTTCTGTCGTAAATGAATATGGTATGCATAAATTATGAATTATACAAAAGTAAATAACCGCTTGTAGGACGAATTTCAAATGTTTTTACTTGATGTGTTATTTTGTTTCCTTGACCAATATCACTTGGGCAGTCACTGTGTAGACTTGTAATACGATATATATCTACAATTATACTGGACACGTATTATAGTTTTCTATATACGTTTTTGTTTTTCATTGTATGAGTCCAATGCTAGAAATATGTCTCCCATTAGAAAAGAGGTTTTGGGCTTCGATACGAAATACTTGTCACAAGGTAGTTTAGTTAGGGGTATGTTTTTCATTCGTTAATTAGACACACTCCTCATTCTTAATCCCCCAGGACTCGGATATAGACATAATTTTTTTTATGGAATCGCGGGCAAACGAACATACGTATCGCCTGATATTAAGCAATTACCGCCACTCATGGACATCTGCAACACCAGAGGCGTCACAAGTGCGTTGCCGCCGGCCTTTGGGGGATGGGGAGGAGGGATATTAGGGTATGGGCCTCCGGTATCCTCACTCATTCGGTGAAATACAGCGCAAGCGCTGTTGCACACCGGTTTTCTGTGATGCCGTGCACTCCGGACGAGCCGGTCCATTCATGCCGAAGGCGTGGCTATTCCACGGTAGATTAATAGTTTTAAGCGTTTGGTCTGACGCATGAATTTAATCTGAGGCCTCAAGCACAGCAGTCACGTACCCTACCACTGCGCCACAGAGGCAGTAGATTTACTATATATTTATATATTTATATATATTTCGGAGTTTGGGTGTTTTCTATGTATAATATGTATGTATTTACAAACAAAAAGTATATAAGTATTAATATCAGATATCTAGTACCCATAGTACAAGCTCTGCTTAGTTTGGGACTAGATGGCATTGTGTGTTAAATTGTCTGAACATACATTTATTATTATTATTATTATATATATGCTTAGAACATTGAATAATATTTTCCTAAATGGCCGACATACTTAAGAGCAATAATGACACAATTGGATGTCTTAACGCCGACCCAGTAACGGAGTGGACATAAATACGAGTGACGTAGCACTCAAGCCGCGGGGTGATGTCATGGTGGCAGCAAGGGTTTGCACCCAGTGATAAGCTATAGCGGGCTCATGAAGTCTGGCTAAATTGTCGTGAAAAATACTACATTTGATGATATTTTCCTTTTTGTTAGTAGAAATTCTAATAAAAAGCAGGCTTTGAGATTCGAACAGATATAATACCTAGACATTAACAACCTATTACTACATTGTGCCTATAGGTAAATAATTACTAGTATGCTTATTTGGATATATATTTCGACAGAAATCTACACATACCATAATACAAGAAATTAAAGAAAAAAATCAACTTCAAGAACTGTCCAAATGGAAATAATAATAATAAAACTTTATTTTCTCTCACAGGAAAGGTACAATTTAAGTAACATGAGATCTAGGGACATGCATAACAGTTTTTAAAAATTCCCTAGTGAGAGCTGGAGTCGATACTAGGCCCGAAGCCTGTGTGACAATCTCCAGGCCCACCCTACGGCCGACAAAATATTTTTATTTTGTTTTATGAAATAGGCTCCATAATATAATACAGAAGTCATAAAGTAAGAAACTAGCAACTGCGCCTCCAAAGAAGCGTGAAGAAACGAGATCACAACACTTCAAAATCGAGAAAAATATTTTATATATAATACTTTTTTTTCAGTTCTTTTAGGTTTTGTGAGTAGTGTATATTTCCGTTTATCGTATAAGTTGCCAAATATTTTAGATAGCGAAGTTATCAGCAGTAATCTTATCACTTAAGTCACACTCCACTGGATGGACGCTCGGCAGTCTACTCACGTTAACACTCGCCAATGCCTCTGTCGTTTGTAGAATCCTCTAATGGCGTATGCACTTTGAGCCTTTCTCTATGCGAAAAACTAAACCTTGTAGTTCAATTTCAACGAATAAATTGAACAATAAATATATGGTAATAGAGGCGCTCATAGCCCAGTTGCACTCGGTGATTAGAAACAATCACCGATAGTAAGCAACGACAACGAGTAAGCACCGTGGGAGAGCCACGCTTCGGCATGAATGGGCCGGCTCGACCGGAGTGATACCACGGCCTCACAGAAAACCGGTGTGAAACAGCGCTTACGCTGTGTTTCATCGAGTGAGTGAGGATACCGGAGGCCCATACCCCAATCCAACGCCCCCTATCCCCCTCACCATCCCCCTTCTCCCCAGGCCGCCATAGTGTGGGTCACCATGCTGCATTATTCTTTTTCGCATTGAGGATGGTGACCACCATTCTTGGATTCTGCTCATGCTTTCCATCAGGTAGGGCAGAGTCATTTTGGCAGAATAAATATATATATATATATAAAAAAAAACGACGGCGCGGTCAGTACCTGGATGGGTGGCCGCTGGTGGCTTGCCATGAGCGTCTCCGTGATTCGGAAGTCACATTAAACAGTCGGTCGTGAAGCTTATTGACGGCCTTTGGGCGGCTTAAAAACATCCAACGACAAGATTACGTAGCCAGAACGTAGTCTTGCCAATCCCCAACCCTCACTCGGCCAGCGTAGGGACATATGGCCTTAACCCTCTCCTGAGAGGAGACTCGAGGCCAGCAGTGGGACATTATGGGTTGTTGATAATTGATTGAAATTGAACAAAAATATGTTTATAACATGTATACAATTGATGAAATGTTTCCAAATGTTAACTTAAGCCTAGATTGAGTACTGTACTCCTCGATAGGTTACTTACTTTTGTTAGGATTAGGATATTCGTTTTAGTTTTCAAGATACACCCTTGTATTATATGTTTTAGCACACATTTTCTATACAATTAATATTTAAAATCTTTGTCGTATACTCTGCTGAAAAGGAAGACACGAATGCCCGCCCTACGGGCCGTGAGCCTCTTTTAAGAATAATCTTATGGTCCTCTCTTGGAGGCATGTAACAACTACTTGATATTATGAGCATCATTCTATTAAATCATTTATATAGTATTTTTATTTAATTATACTTTATGCACATTAATAGTGACAAAGGTGGACTTAATGCCGTAGGCATTTTCTACCAGTCGACCTTAGGGTGATGCAGAGCCAACACAAGGCACAAAACTAAACATAAGTTTATATCATATATGAATAATAAATAATGCAACCATAAATAGTAATTACATTAATATATATAATGAACAAGTATTTAAAAACATACATTTACATACATATAAATACACATAAATACATAATGTATACGCAATATAATTGGGGACAAGCAATGGGGACAGTACGATGGTATCAAGGTGGATCTGATAGAATGTGTAGAAAATGTTTCCACAATAAGTGTTTAAAACTTTGCCTAGTTGTAGCCATTTTTTTGTTATATAGTATTAAGTTACAGAACTTATCACTTTAAGAGAATTATTCTGAGGGATCATTTATACAATACTTACTAATCGAAATAATAAGCTAACACTTGTTACACTTGATACTTGAACTTCTACACGTCTTTTTTAAATATTTTTTGAGTTGTGACGTAATTGGACAGGAGCTGCGGAGTGAGGTAGGTACTATGATATATCTTCTACATATATAGTACCTACCTCACTCTGCATCTATACTGTGTGTTTTATTATGGTTCTTATAATTACTTTTATCCAAATAGACAATGACGTACCAGTAATTATATCCTACAGGATATGATTTTGTGACCTATCATGAGAGAGTCACAAAGTCTTGACACCTTGACCCATATGGTGTTTTAACATATAACACTCGATGAAAAGATGGGTGCCCGTTTTTACCTATGTGAATGAAGCTAAACAATTTTTTTTCTTAAACGCACTACCATCTCATCTATATATATATATTTTTTATTTATTGAATAGGGGGCAAACGAGCAGACGTATCGCCTGATGGTAAGCGATTACCGCCGCCCATGGACACCCGTAACACCAGAGGCATCAAAAGTGCGTTGCCGGCCTTGGGGTATGGAAGAGGGGAAGGGTTGGATTATGGGCCTCCGGTATCCTCACTCACTCACTTATTACATTGCGATGCTGAACAAGCATAGGAGAACTCTCCTCACTCACTCAGACTTGTTAGGATTGCTCGTTAGTACAACACCCTGTCATGTCTTAGATTAAGTTTTAGTAAAATGTAATATGTTTTTTACGCATATAAAATACAAAGAATGTATTTTGTAGGTTCATTATCACTTTATTTTATTTTATAATTTTGTTTCTTTGTTTTTTGTGTCGAGTATGAATGTTTTTCTATGGTGATGTGTCTGTATCTGTGAATACATATCATGTAAGTCCATGACCTGGCACTAGACCAGTGTAATATATTGTTACCTATATATGGAGGCTTGTTAGCAACTTGATCACCTATTTGAATTAACCATAATTGTTTATTAGTCTGTAAGCCTTCTTCAAAAATAAATAAATAAAAAAATATTTAACGTAAACGGTAACTAAACAGATCCTTGAAAGTTTTCTGCGTATGATATTCAATTAAAATAACTCAAAAACCATAACTTATCGCCATTACAAACTATTTATTAATCGCCAGCTAGCATATCGCCGCCCACGTCCTTCCGTCGCGACGATAGCTGTTGATAACAACACTTTAAATGTGCATACTCATGTGGGTTGTTAATAAATAATGTATATTTTAATAATTTGACACAAACTCTTTTAAACTTTGGGATCCATCTTACCACACAAGAGCCGGCCCGACCGGAGCTACTGTACCCAGGCTTTCAGAAAATCAAGCAGTGTTTTATGTGCATATCACCACTAAAGTTAGACTATAGGAGGCAAAATCCTTCCCCTAATTCTGAGGGCTAACGGATAACTTTCTAGTTGCATGGGGTCTTATAATTAGTCGATTGTTTTGCTTATTTGCTTCCTCTATCATATACTACCTGACCTGACGAGCTTCGTACTGCCATTTTTCTTCGTAATTATGTTCCTTTCCGAAAAACTAGTTTTCATTTTTATGCCCGTCTTAAATTTCCATGGGGCCGTCTACGAACCGTAGGTGGCTCGAGGTGCGTCGGGGTTCCAGGGTTTTCCTTGCTAGGGTGCACTTGGTTCCCCGGCTTTAAGTACCCGAGTCGGCGTTCAGTTTTAGTCGGTTCGAGTCCGACATGCCACCGATGGTATCCGAAGGACAAAAGCATATACTTCCAGTTTTCTTATAATTTTCTTCAAAACATACTTTGTCCTGACAATTGCAAACACATAAAATAATTATCCAATTTGGGGCATCAATCGGAAGTTATGCGCATATTTACATTTCAGTGATTCATATTTAATTATATAGATAACCTGGTTTAAATGTTTGTTCATATTGAATGAGTTAGGTCCTAAAAACGATCCAGTATTCAGTATTCAGCAAAGCATCACAAATGAATGACAAATGTGAGCCTGGTACCAATTGTATTATATTTATTGCCGTTTAGGTTGATATCAATATTGATTTTGCACGTAAGATGCTAAGAAATCGCCTTGTAATGTTCGACTACCTACACACTCCTAGCGCATGTGTTGTAAATTCAATTGCGCGATGCATAGTTAATAAATTTGATATAGTTTAGCGTTTTGGCGCCAGATGGCGATAATTATTACAAATAGCACTACTATTATTATTATTATTAGTTTCACTATCGTTAATTATTTATTATTGTTTGTCCACAGATATGGTGATAGAAACAGTGGGGGTATAACACCATGTGCAAGGACGGTTGAGGCGCGAACGCGCGTCGCGACGCGCACCACACAATATGTCTTTTTTTAATAATCTTAAGAAGGTAAGTGTCCAACAGTTATTTTCATTAAACACGAGAAAGATAGTAGAATTATTGTGTGACGAATGTGGAAATATTTTTTTTTTTTAAAGACAACTCCCGCATTAGCAATATACATTCTTGTGTCACGGGGATCTTTACAAACATACATGAAACGGACACAAAGTACACCCAGACTTAGAATAACAATTTATGGATCACACAAAGTAGGATTTGAACCCACAACACTTGGCGCAGTAGAAAGCGGTGTGGCGACCACTGAAACCACTAGGCCAACCGTGTAGTCATCATGTGGAAATATTAATATGTACTATCTCGACTTGAAGAGCGTTCTGGTTTTTAAAAGGACGGGAACGCACATGTGATGCCTCTGGTGTTTTAGATGTCCATGGGCAGCGGTAAACGCTAATCATCGGGTGATAAGTCTGTTCGTTTGCCCGCGATTACATAAAAAAATATATTTAACGGTCGAGCCGGTCCTTTCATGCCGAAGCGTGGCTATTTATTTGCTCTGCTCGATGGAAAGCGAAATTCAAGGGCAGTGGCCACCATATTAATTGCGAATGCAGATAATGCAACAGTGCAGCATGTTGACCCACCACACTATGGTGACCTAATGACATGCTTTTGCATTATTAGGCCTCCGGTCTCGCACTGACGCGACAGCACGAATGTTACCATTTTATAGTGGTCTGCGAGACGGTAGTACCGACCCGGTCGACCTGGCCCGTTCGTGATGAAATCAGCGTGGCTCTTGAATACTCTTCAATGATATAAATACCTTTGAACGTTATAATATCGTATCGTAGTGAATTACATTAGCTGGCATTGCTTCAATTATCAAGGAAATAAGCATATATTTAAAAAAAGCACACATTCTATTTCGTAATAGCCTTCGTTTATATAAAGAATTTGTTGAAAATGTAAACAAAATTTCTGTCTCTTTTTGTGACGTGTTTATGTTTGTGTTCTGTAACACAAAACTATTGTTCTGATTGTAATGAACTTAGGTATTGGGATACACTGGGTTCTGACATAACGAATTGATGAAATTTTTGTGAAACAAGAGAATGATTCACATAACATGGCACCGCAATTGATGAAGTTTTGTAGATAGGAATTTCAAGTCTTCTACTGGATTGAAGCAAGCCCATGGGTCAATATTGACGCTCCCAGAAGTTTTTTTCTAATGTTTTCTTTTTTCTTTGGGGTATTGGCGTATGCCAGTCCCATAAGGCCTTAACTTAATCAAATATCAATTTACGTATGACAAGAAGACGAGTCAGAAAAGACGTTATATAATATATAATATGTATATTCCAGGTGCTGCACCTAGGCAGTGGCAATGATGCGAAGAAGAAGAAGGTATTTAACAACATCAGGGACAACTGTGATCCCTCGGATAACTGGGACATGGTTGGCGAGCTCGGCGATGGCGCGTTCGGCAAGGTATGATATCATTTTGTTCTTCTAAACGCCATTGTCACCTATGTGTTCGTCACTAACTTACATAGATACGTATATAACGACAAACTGCCTTGTTGGTGTGGCGGTTGACTTATGCAACTGCCGATCAAGAGGTCTCGGGTTCGAATCCCGGGTCGAGCCGAAACTGATTATTGAGTATTTTTTAATATAGAAATACTTAGTAACAGCACGAAGTTTCGAAGTCCGGGTCTGAATCCCTGTTCCTCGGAGAGAACAAAAAGCCGTCGGTCCTGCGCCTGATCTGTTCCCGGTCGATGGATAACTCGTCCTATCGAATAATGAGAGTGAGGGAATAGAGAGTGCACCTGTTTTTGCGCACACACTTGTGCACTGTAATATCTCATTCGTAGTTGGTAGGTCTCCCTTGAGACTGTTCGCCATGGACGTAATCGACTAGGAGAAAACAAAATTTAATCAAACACTGATGTTCCTGAACAAGCTATTGTGTAGGGTGCTAATAAAATAATGCTATTATCGAGACCAAAGCCATAAAACAGTGAACAATTGGTTTCAATGGTTTTATATTAAAATAACTTAATCAAAACTGTATAATTATTTATCCGAGAAACTTAGATTGCTGATATACATACTTGTATGTATGCATTTCAACTGTCGTTTGTCAGATTCTCATGGGAGCTCTGTATGGACTACAGTAAAAGCAATAATTATTTTAATTTTTTAAATTGAAAGATACCTATTACAAAAGTAAATTTCTAAATGATTTTCGTATATAAGAAAGTCTCTTATTTTTCAAACATTCAAAACATTAATTAGTCACTGAAAGCCCACCAACATAATATAGAACCACTTTCAGCTGTAACTAACTACGACTAATGCTCACTAACCATCATCACTAACTAATACTCACTAACCATTACTAATACTCACTAACCACTACTTACTATAACTCATTCAATTGAAAGAAATTCTTTAAATGTAATACTTTGTCGTCCAGGTTTACAAGGCCCAACACAAGGTGACGGGACAGCTAGCCGCAGCGAAGATGTGCGTACTCGACAACGAGGACGACCTGGCCGACTTCACGGTGGAGATAGACATCCTCTCCGAAGTCCGGCATCCCAACGTGGTGGAGCTCCACGAGGCTTATTTCATAGACAATAAACTATGGGTGAGTGGAACTTTTAGAGACACTTTCATGGATGTATATTCCCATAAAGGAGATAAGACTATTAGGAAGATATTTACCGACATCCTTCCTCATCAAGGGGGGAATTTGTAAAACATCGAGTCATGAATGAGATTAAGTATATGGGCCTCCGGTATCCTCACTCACCCGGTGAAACACAGCGCAAGCGCTGTTTCACATCGGTTTTCTTTCCGGTCGAGCCGGCCCATTCTTGCCGAAGCGTGGTTCTCCCACTGCTGGACATAGATCTCTCGGTCCCAAGGTTCTCCACATCAACCTGACCTATACTGCCCGTATCTAACGGCTTCCTGCGACCTTCACTAGTTCATCACCACGTTGTAGGAGGCCTGCTTACACTCCGACTTCCAATACGTGGTGGACACTCCAGAACTTTTTGCCCCTCCCACTGCCATTTTCGTCTGCAGGTACCTCATTTCTGATTCGATCACGCAGATTTTTGGTTGCGAACCAAACAACCACGAAAAATTGTAAAGGATATTTTTTATTATCATTTCTAGATGCTACTTGAATACTGCGACGGTGGTGCCCTCGACTCCGTCATGGCGGAGTTGGAGAAGGGTCTAAACGAAGTTCAAATAGCGTACGTGTGTCGAGAGATGTGCCGAGGTCTACAGTTCTTGCACTCCAGGAAGGTCATACACAGGGATCTGAAGGCGGGCAATGTCCTCGCGACTATGACGGGCGGAGTAAAACTAGGTAAGAAGGTCTTGTCATGTCGGTACTATTGAGGTGTAATGGCAGCATAGTACTATGCTCATTTGGAAATTTCAAACTTAAAATTCACGCCATAACGCTCGGTGGTGTCATGGCGTCAGTTTGTGACGTCACTTCACAGACGCGACGTCACCTTTTGCTCCTAAAAACAGTAAAGTGATCATCGATCCGAATCCGAATAACCGAAGAAATAATCCTTTATATATAAGTGGCTGGCCACATTTGCCGAAGAACCGATAACCGTTGGGGTAAACGAGTTCTTGAGTGGAGACCGCGTCTCGGCAAACGTAGTGTAGGACGTCCACAGGCCAGGTGGAGCGATGATTTGCGCAAGACGGCTGGCAGGAGCTGGATGCGAGAAGCCATAGATCGAACTAAGTGGCGTGAAATTGGAGAGGCCTATGTCCAGCAGTGGACTGCGATAGGCTGATGATGATGATGATGATGATATATAAGTGACGCAACTAGCTCTGATGTTCAACTCTGCTCTGCTCTGGTGTTCAGCTTAATATGACGGATTGCTATATTTTGTAGTATTAATTTTGTTAAACTAACTTTTAATCTCGCTCTAATAATGAAAATAAATATGATTTGTATATACTATGAACGAACCCCATTTCATCAGATAAATACATAATTTTAGTGGTGGCTTTATTTTTATTATTTTAGCTTTCTGCACTCCTCCATATAAATTTACTTTTATTTCTATTTGCATGGTTTCGAAAAATAAGGTACATATCTTTTACTACACGATTTAATACATATATTACAATGTCCAATTTTTTGTGTTTCCAGCGGATTTTGGCGTGTCAGCAAAAAACAAATCGACTCTGCAGAAACACGACACATTCATAGGCACTCCGTACTGGATGGCGCCCGAGGTCGTGCTATGCGAGACCTTCAGAGATAACCCATACGATTTTAAGGTATGTTGTAGTGAAGGAATTTTAACGTCGTAACAACAGCAGTCCCCGTTCAGTTGCACACATTCCGATTCCGACATACCGCTCCGTCGCAAATCCCGGTCTGGTGAACGGCCCAAAAGATTTTCCACACGTTAAGCAAATGGTACTGAAGAAATAAATATATATATTTAGCGCCGATTAACATATCGGCGCGAGCACTTCTATTGCGCGATGCAGGATTGGTAGCTTCTTACACTACGTTACTCCGTAGTTCAGTATATTTTCGGTAGATGACGTTGTCATGTTTATTTTGCCGCTATATGTGGAAGTCACCACACTAATTACTCACACATTCTTGTCTTAATTTATTATATGATACCATAAAATGAAAAAAACCTATCCTAAGAAGTGGTTGACTTTTGGTTTGGTTTCAAGTTTTCATTGACTTTTCATTGTTTTTGACGGGCGTACATTACTTGCTTGGTCGCCTTGGTCGTCCACAGAATGCATACGAATGACACTTTGTATTCTTAAGCTGTCATTTTTTTTTGTGGAAAAGCGGGCAAACGGACTCACGTGCCGCCTGACGGTAAGTAATTTCCGCCGCCCACGGACACCTGCAACACCAAAGGCTTCACAAGAGCGTTGCCGGCCTTTGGGGCAGGTAAATGGGGGCAGTATGGGTTTCCGATATCATCACTCACTCGATGAAACACTGTAAGGCCGTAGTATCACTCCGATTGAGCCGGCCTGCCAAAGCCTGACCCTCCCACGGTAAAAAACACTATTCTACATCATCATATATGTGTATGCATTGCAGGTAGACATCTGGTCACTCGGCATAACCCTGATCGAGTTCGCTCAGATGGAGCCGCCCAATCACGAGATGACTCCGATGAGAGTGTTGCTCAAGATACAAAAGAGTGAGCCTCCCACTCTTGACCAGCCGTCGCGATGGACCAAGTCCTTCAACGACTTTATAGCGAGGGCGCTTGTCAAGGTATGTACTGTTCTGAAGTTATATATTTTTTCTTTTTTTTAAAGACAACTCCCGCATTAGGAATATACATTCCTGTGTCACGGGGATCTTTACAAACATACATGAAACGGACATAAAGTACACTCAGACTTAGAACAACAATTTATGGATCCCACAAAGTGTTGTCCAAAGTGCAGTAGGAAGCGGTGTGGCGACCACTGAAACCACTAGGCCAACCGTGTAGTCCATGTGTTGTTGTGGGGTCATATCCTTTGTAGAATACTTTGAATACACAAATTGTTGATTTTTTGTGTCCGTTACATGTATGTATCTATAGTCCTTCGCGACAGAGAAATATTAATAGTACGGTAGTTGTCTTTTTAAAACACAAAAGATAAAAAAAAGATAGTTTGATTCACATAATGTACAGAATTGGACAGCTTTGTTAGTTTGAGTTAATTTCTCAACTCACTGTAGTGTGCGTTGATTTGAAATAAATTTTAAGCTGGCTCATCTGTATGCGTTGTAGTTAGTTACATGTTAAGATTGATACATATAGTGTACAATTTGAGATAGAATAGAAGGATAAAATTACAGTTTGAAAAAAAAGGATGTAGAAAATAGGATGATTTAGGAAAGGACGTTACTAGAAAAGGATATATTGCCAAGGGTATCTTAAAATACGAACTTTGAACAAAGGACATTAGGAAAAAAAATACATTTTGAAAAAAGACATTATAAGATAAAAAAAAATTAATAAATAGTAATAATAGATTTCTTGGTCCCTGTACCCAACGTCAGTGGTCTACTATTTTTCATATATTTGAATATATATATTATTGTTTAGATTTTTTATGTATTTTAAAATGTATTAAAGAGAATAATAATAAAAGTTTGTTTACAAGAACTTGATTATTAATTGTTATTAAGGTTCATATTTTAGAATGACCTGTTTGGAGGACTTTTTACATTAGGAAATAGGATACCTTGAAAAAGGGCATTCCAAAATAGGAAGTTTCCCTAAACTTCCTATTTTGGAATGCCCTTTTTCAAGGTATCCTATTTCCTAATTCACTCGTATTTGTTACTATTACACTTAAATCTAATTATTCGAAGGACCCAGAAAAGAGGCCAACGGCGGTGGAACTCCTGAAACATGAGTTCGTCAACGGGGACCTGGACTCCAAACCTCTGAGGGACCTTCTCCTCGAGTACAGGGCCGAAGTCGTCGAAGAGGAAGTACTTGACGATGACTCTGAGGTCAGTTCCACTAACTCATTCGTTTTCTCACTCTCATCTTTGATTCCTTCTAGCGTTTACCAGGTTGGCTTTAAGTCTACTAAGATAGGGCTGTATTTTGATTTTTCATGTGTAGCGACTCCCATTAAACTACTACAACCCAAGTACTAGATTATATCGAAGTTCTGTAGCTGATGTTTTCAATAACTTATCTCTGGTTAAAATTGGACATGGGCCTGTATATTTTATTTGAATATGCCTGATTCAGTACTTTCAATAATAAGTAGGAACAATTTGAATTAACCTATAGTCGCGGATGTGGACCATAAGACTGCCAGATTAAAATGGGATTGGCCCGGACACGTATGTCGTATGGATCCGGTGGGCCAAGGATTTCGAACGCTTGGTACATCAAGGTGGCACCGTTGAGAGGCAGACCACGTAAAAGATCTTGACGCCTATCGCATAGACCGGCCAGAGAAGTGGCTTGTTGCAGGGAATGCCTTCGCCGAGCAGTAGGACACATCAGGCTCATAAAAAAAAAATCCAAATGAAACATACAATAATTGTTGTAGCTAGTAGCCCCATACTAGGCAAGCCTGGCCTATAACTGTCTCGCGGTTCCTCTCTTTTATTCTGTTTTTCCTTCTATGATATTATTTATAAACTTCTAATTACTATAGAAGATATCAGCAGCCTTCTTCTCTTTCTGGAGCTTCGTTGGTATTTATTTCCGTCCATTTATAGGGATTTCGTGGTATCCATAGGTGATGGTAGCAACTTGTCATCGGTATTTCGTCTGCTCATTAGCCAATTATACAATTGAAAATGCTTTATTATATATGTATTGTCGAAACTAATAATAACATATAAACTAACACTATGACTGCTTCTCGCACGCTTACTAACAACGGATGCTGGTCTTTTATCGATAACATTTCGCGGTATGTATAGTCAAAGTCGAAAAAGGGCAAGCAGAAACCTAACAAGGAACAATACCAGAGAATTGGTTAGTATCTAAATTATATTTAACATTTGTGTGGCAAATGCTGTAAATAACAAAATAATTATGTACATAATTAGGTTAATAATTTAGTTCTTTTCTTTCTGGACCATTCTCCTGTAGAGATTTGATAGGAAATATGCATAAAAATTTTATTTGTCTCAAATATTTTTTTCTAGATTCTTTATTGTCTTAACAATATACCTAAAAGGTATTTTTTATTTAGTTATTATTTAAAACCTAGAAATAATTGAATTAAAAAAAGAAAACAATGTGAGTGAAATTCAAATTTTTAAAACGCTTACTATTGGTGGTTACGAAATGTGACGTCGATGGACACTTCATTGAAGTTATCAGAGTCGAAATTCAAACTGTGTTAGTAGAGTTTGTGAGAAAGATTACCTTCTTTCTTGATCATTATAGCAATTAAAACTGTAAATAAATATAAAATAAGTGAAAAAACTGGTACAAACAAACACAAAATGACAATGACGTCACTGTCTGTGTCAAAAGCGCGCGCAAAATGGCGGCGTTTGAATAGCTCAAATTTTGTCAGCATTTTCAATTTCACTTTGGAAATTAATTTGATTATTTTCAACCCTATTTATATATTTTCTATGTTATAGAGACGTAGCATCAANATTTTTTCTTTTTTTTTTAAGACAACTCCCGCATTAGGAATATACATTCCTGTGTCACGGGGATCTTTACAACCATACATGAAACGGACATAAAGTACACTCAGACTTAGAACAACAATTTATGGATCCCACAAAGTGTTGTCCAAAGTGCAGTAGGAAGCGGTGTGGCGACCACTGAAACCACTAGGCCAACCGTGTAGTCCATGTGTTGTTGTGGGGTCATATCCTTTGTAGAATACTTTGAATACACAAATTGTTGATTTTTTGTGTCCGTTACATGTATGTATCTAAAGTACTTCGCGACAGAGAAATATTAATAGCACGGTAGTTGTCTTTTTAAAACAGAAAAGATAAAAAAAAGATAGTTTGATTCACATAACGTACAGAATTTGACAGCTTTGTTAGTTTGAGTTCATTTCTCAACTCACTGTGATGTCCGAGTTGATCTGAAATAAACTTACGCTGGCTCGCTCCTCTGTATGTATTAAGTTACATGTTAAGTGTAAAGAACTTTTAAGAAAGTTCATTAGGAAAAAAAAACATTTTGAAAAGGACATTTTAAGATAAAAAATAAATAAATAGTAATAATAGATTTCTTGGTCCCTGTACCCAACGTCAGTGGTCTATTATTTTTCATATATTTGAATATATATTATTTACTTTTTTTATGTATTTAGAAATGTATTAAAGAGAATAATAATAAAAGTTTATTTACAAGAACTTTTATGATTGTTGATTGTTATTAAGGTTCCTATTTTAGAATGACCTGTTCAGAGGACTTTTTTACATTAGGAAATAGGATATCTTAAAAAAGGGCATTCCAAAATAGGAACTTTCGTGAAAGGTCATCATGCAGAGGATTTGATTAACTGTATAGACATTCACTCGTATTTGTTGCTATTACACTTAAATCTAATTGTTCGAAGGACCCAGAAAAGAGGCCAACGGCGGTGGAACTCCTGAAACATGAGTTCGTCAACGGGGACCTGGACTCCAAACCTCTGAGGGACCTTCTCCTCGAGTACAGGGCCGAAGTCGTCGAAGAGGAAGTACTTGACGATGACTCTGAGGTCAGTTCCACTAAGTCATTCGTTTTCTCACTCTCATCTTTGATTCCTTCTAGCGTTTACCAGGTTGGCTTTAAGTCTACTAAGATAGGGCTGTATTTTGATTTTTCATGTGTAGCGACTCCCATTAAACTACTACAACCCAAGTACTAGATTATATCGAAGTTCTGTAGCTGATGTTTTCAATAACTTATCTCTGGTTAAAATTGGACACGGGCCTGTATATTTTATTTGAATATGCCTTATTCAGTACTTTCAATAATAAGTAGGAACAATTTTAATTAACCTAAAGTCGTGGATGTGGACAAGAAGACTGTCAGATTAAAATGGGATTGGCCCGGACACGTATGTCGTATGGATCCGTCGGGCCTAAGATTTCGAACGCTGGGGTACAACAGGGTGCCGATGACGAGGCAGACCTCGTAAAAGATCTTGACGCCTATCACATAGACAGGCCAGAGAAGTGGCTTGTTGCAGGAGAAGCCTTTGCCGAGCAGTAGGACACATCAGGCTCATAAAAAAAAATGCCAAACGAAACATACAATAATTGTTGTAGCTAGTGGCCGCATACTAGGCCAGCCTGGTCTATATAACTCCTAGGTATTTCTCTCTTTTATTCTATTTTTCCTTCTATGATATTATTTATAAACTTCTAATTACTAGAAGATATCAGCAGCCTTCTTCTCTTTCTGGAACTTCGTTGGTATTTATTTCCGTCCATTTATAAGGATTTTGTGGTATCCATAGGCGATGGTAGCAACTTGTCATCGGTATTTCGTCTGCTCATTAGCCAACTATACAATTGAAAATGCTTTATTATATATATATTGTTGAAACTAATAATAACATATAAACTAACACTATGACTGCTTCTCGCACGCTTACTAACAACGGATGCTGGCCTTTTATCGATAACATTTCGCGGTATGTATAGTCCAAGTCGAAAAAGGGCAAGCAGAAACCTAACAAGGAACAATACCAGAGAATTGGTTAGTATCTAAATTATATTTAACATTTGTGTGGCAAATGCTGTAAATTACAAAATAATTATGTACATAATTAGGTTAATAATTTCGTTCTTTTCTTTCTGGACCATTCTCCTGTAGAGATTTGATAGGAAATATGCATAAAAATTTTATTTGTCTCAAATATTTTTTTCTAGATTCTTTATTGTCTTAACAATATACCTAAAAGGTATTTTTTATTTAGTTATTATTTAAAACCTAGAAATAATTGAATTAAAAAAGAAAACAATGTGAGTGAAATTCAAATTTTCAAAACGCTTACTATTGGTGGTTACGAAATGTGACGTCGATGGACACTTCATTGAAGTTATCAGAGTCGAAATTCAAACTGTGTTAGTAGAGTTTGTGAGAAAGATTACCTTCTTTCTTGATCATTATAGCAATTAAAACTGTAAATAAATATAAAATAAGTGAAAAAACTGGTACAAACAAACACAAAATGACAATGACGTCACTGTCTGTGTCAAAAGCGCGCGCAAAATGGCGGCGTTTGAATAGCTCAAATTTTGTCAGCATTTTCAATTTCACTTTGGAAATTAATTTGATTATTTTCAACCCTATTTATATATTTTCTATGTTATAGAGACATAGCATCAGATTTAAAAATAAAAAAAAAACATACATATTCCCTGTTTAAACCAAATTCTTGATAATGACTTTAATAAATTACGATTACTGAAATGTTTGTTCAAATACATTCTAGAATTAAACTCATCATCAATCAATCAACAACCCATAATGTCCCACTGCTGGGCTCGGGTCTCCTCTCAATAGAGGGTTAAGGCTCTTATTCCACTATTTTAATTATCTTAATCATGACTAATTTTCGGTTCGGTTTCGGTTTTTGCTTTTCTTTTTTTTACTTTTCTGTTCCTTCTGTACTTTCTTTTACGGTAAGGTATTTATAGAATTTAAATTAACATTTGTTAATCATCAAAATTGGTTTTTATCTATGTTTAACAAACTAAGGCAAAGCCAAAACTAATATTGTTGCCAGCCTATGTATGTTTCTGTTCCACCACAGTGTTCTGTAAACTACTGAATCAATTTTAATGAATGAGGTGTCAATAGATTCATACTAATGAAAATGGGCTATATAAATTTTATTACAAACAAATATATTGAAGTTCAACACACTATTACCAACTAATAGTGTGTAGAACTTCAATATTTTTGTTTTTATATAATGGTTTGACTGCAATCAGTGCATACTTTTTTAGAGTATTTGAAGAGTACACAAGCTAATCATTTTATATCTATAGATTAATGTATATATATGTATATTACTAGCTGTTGTGTATGTCGGTAATCGCGGTAAATAATAGCCTATATGTTATTCTGAGGTATAAACTATATCATTGTACAGTTTCATTAAAATCCATTCAGTAGTTTTTAGTGAAAGAGTAACAAACATCCATCAATACTTACTAACTTTCGCATTTATAATATTAAAAGGATAGTTAAAAATTTGCAAAAAAATTTGCTCTTTTTTTCAAAATTACTTGCTCACCAAAGATATACGTACAAGACAGTAATATATGACAAGATACATCCGGTATAGTATATGGGTAAGCGCCGATGAACGGAGTGGCGGCAAAGACACTAATTCGGTAACAATTTAAATTCAATCTAAATTCTTTAGAATACAACCTTATTTGATGAAACGAAATAAAATTACGGCGAGAGACGCTTTTATTTCGAATTAGTCTTCGTTGATACTCCGTCGTTCGGCGCTGACCTAAGTCTTTAAAATTTAGGGTTTTATTTTTTCATACGTAGTTCCTATTCATGTAAATATTATTTTAAATATATAGTATGTACATTTTGCTAACATACGTTAATGTGATTATGTGAATGGTTTACATTGCAAACGAATCGGTCTGCCAGCCGCCAGAGCGTCCGCCTGCGTCGAAGGTACATATCTAACCGAACCCTAGCGCATAGACCAACACAGGCCACCCAACAGAGAGGAGTAGCCATTACACATTGTGTCTTTATCCGATACAAAACAATCTGTCGTTTTTTATATATTAACAAACACCTGTCACTACGAACACACACATAACAATAAAAACAAAACATTCACAATTACACGCACACATAAAACACATTGTGTCATAACAGTGTAATGTGTAGGCCCATTTGCGCCTATACTTTGGCAGATGAACGCTTGCATATGGCTACTCCCTACGGTGTTGCTTTATGCGTTTCAAATTGTATATTTTATTTTAAAAGTGGCTAATGTAGTGCTAAAGGTTATTGCTTATTACAAATTATCATGATTTGGGTGAATTTATAGTTGTTTTATGTAAGAATTAGATATAATGTACTTTATATATAATACAATAGGGTAGATGACACCTTGTCAAATTAGTTACTTTTGAACACCTGTCAAAACGATAACTTTGTACGGACAATGTACTAAATACAAACTTGTGACGTCACTGTTTTAGACTACACAATCGAGCAATATATATCAATGTTTATTTAATTATAATATGTAATAGAAATGAAAAGTTCTAATAAATATATTGTCCAAGATGTTCTGTAATGTTCTTTTTAATGATATAGACATCGGTATTTATTTACGATATAGTACAAACATACAAGTGAACCTAATAAGTGATTAAAAAAAATCTTTCCTATTTATTGTTTATGTAAAGATATTGTGTTTCATGCTACATATATACCTATATATGTTCATGGTTGTTGTTTACAGGAGCCGCGCAGCTCTCATATGCCTATGGAGGAAGATGACTCGACGTCCGTCCGTTCCGGCGAGACGCCCGATGTCAAGAGTGAGTGCCATATTTAATATTTTAAATATTTTTGTTCACCCACAACAGCGACAGCCATTCATCCCCGTTATTTGTATGGTTGGCAGTTTTCTAGAAACATTCTGCTTCGCACAACAAAACTGTGGAATGATGATACCAATACGACCTTCAAGAAAAGAGCTTACTCCTTCTTAAAAGGTCGGCAACGCACTTGTGACACCTCAGGTATAGCGGGTGTCCATGGGCGGAGGTACTCGTTTGCTCTCTATCCCATAAAAAACATGGATTTTATCACCCAAAACTTAAGGTCTATATTTGTGTGGTCATCACCACAGTTGATTAAGAATATGGAGTATCAAAGTCATAGATTGAACTAAGTGGCGTGAAATTGGAGAGACCCATGTCCTGCATTGGACTGCGATAAGCTGATTATGATGATGATTGAGTATCAACACGGCCATAGTAGGCCAAAACGTCATTACTGAGTTATATAGCAGTGGATTGTTTTAAACTGTTTATAATGATGACCACTTTTAAAGCTGAATTACCCTTATGCGACTCTTGAAATTCCTATATACAGTGGACCCCCGATAATACGGCCCCTGTCTAATCCGGCGCCCCCTGTAATCCGACATGACTTTGAATTATGTTTGACAATCTTCGCTAATGTAGATCACGCAGGTTTGAGCAGGTCACAACTCATACGCGCCACCGCTAAATTCATTACATGATTTTGATTAATAATTCTTGATTATTTTGGTAGATATGTACATACATACACATTTGTGCTTAATTTTATAATAAAACGTAAGCTTTCAATTGTTATTTAATTTACTAAATTCGACTTACATAAATTAAGTATGATTTGTACTTCAAAGTACATATGTACATATAACATATAGATTCTTATTATTGGATATGTAATTTGTCGGATTACAAGGTACTCTTTTGTAAAAAATTCCGGACTATAGCGGTCTTAGGCAGTGCTCTATAATCCGACAAATTCGATAGTCCGACACTGCCCTGCATAATGTTTGTCGGATTACCGGAGGTCCACTGTAATTTTAAATTGAGATAAGGGTATTGTATAGAGCTACAATTGCTGTATTCAATCAAGTGTCTTTTTAAGCGGGACGTGACAAAGCATCTCGCTATGCCGCCATAGTATGAATATTTATGCTGCGTTTTCCATTTGCGATGAGTACGTTGACCCACATCGATGGTGGTTTCGCGTTTTATTCATGCTTTCTATTAATTAGGGTAGAGTTATTTTTAGTGTTTATAATTGAATGACCGTTTTCCGTGGTGCAGTGTCGGAAGAGCCCCTGGCGGGCAGCACGCCCGTGAGCACGCTGGCGCGGGGCCCGCCCTCGCCCCCTCCCGCCGCCAC
>PKRV01001788.1:1235089-1266074 GCA_003709505.1 Hyphantria cunea | reverse complement strand
GGGGGATGGTGAGGGGGATAGGGGGCGTTGGATTGGGGTATGGGCCTCCGGTATCCTCACTCACTCGATGAAACACAGCGTAAGCGCTGTTTCACACCGGTTTTCTGTGAGGCCGTGGTATCACTCCGGTCGAGCCGGCCCATTCATGCCGAAGCGTGGCTCTCCCACGGTAAAAAGCATACATAGTGTAGGACGTCTACAGGCCAGGTGGAGTTACGATTTGCGCAAGACGGCGGGCAAAAGCTGGATGTTAGAAGCCGAGGATCGAATTAACTGACATGGAATTAGAGAGGCCTATTTCCCATAATAAACTGCGAGGCTAATGACGATGATAATATCAACTAACAGTATGTTACTGACAAAGTGTCAGCACCCTTATTCATCTCATGAGCGTCGTAAGATGTAAAAAGCTGACTAAAGTAGTAAACGGACAACAGCACTGCAACGAGAAGAAAAAATAGACAAAAACCATATACCGACCTCTCTAGGAAGCTTGGTATCACCCACCAGCCTTTAACAGTCCAATGCTGGATATAGGACTCTTCTTTGAATAGAGGTGTGGAGAAACGGGTCACATGTTCCTCCAACACAAAGGGATGATCCTCCGACCAGGCGAGGTGATCATGCCTGGCGGGCCACTATCCTACGGTTGATGTTAGGAAGCTTGTATATATGTCAATCGGTGCGAGAACGTCCATTGCGCGTTACAGGATTTGTAGCTTCTTCGCACACTACGTCACTCCGTAGCTCAGTGTATCCTCGGCAGATAATAATAATAATAATAATGAGGTCATGTATGAGGCAATGGAGAACAGTACTTCGCTATCCTGGATGTCGCCAGGCTGCGGTAAACGATGTACCAATAAAGATCGAGCGGGGTATATTTCAAGGTGACAGTCTGAGTCCCTTGTGGTTTTGTCTGGCTTTGAACCCTCTAAGTACTCTATTAGAGGGTTCAGGGTTAGGCTATAGGTTGCAGAAAGATGGTCAAGTTATATCGCACCTTCTATATATGGATGATTTGAAACTACTTGCTCCCACTAAATTACAATTGACAGCGTTAATAAAGGTTACTGAAAACTTTAGTAATTCTATCAAGATGGAATTTGGTGTAGACAAGTGTGCAATCATGTATGTAAAGAAAGGTGTGATTGAGGAATCTGAAGGAGTAGAGCTTTTAGATTCCACAAAACTTCGATCTCTGTCTGTTACCGAAACCTACAAGTATTTAGGTTTTTCACAGTCCTTAGGAATACCAGAATCTAACATGAAGCAAACGTTGCAGGAACGCTTCTTTGGCCGCCTGAAAAAAGTACTAAAAAGTCTTTTATCAGGGGGTAACAAGGTGCGAGCCTACAATGGTTGGGTCATGCCGATTCTGATGTATTCCTTTGGAATACTTAGATGGACTCAGACCGAATTAGATGCCCTTGATAGGAGAGTCCGTACACTGCTGACTGCATTTCGAATGCACCACCCACGTTCATCGGTTATGAGATTGTATATCCCGCGAAAGTGTGGGGGTCGTGGACTATTGAATATCAAGACCCTGCACAATCGCGAGATATACAATCTTAGAGATTATTTTCTACGTACTGATGTGGGAGTGCATCGCAGTGTGGTTACAGTGGATACTGGGTTCACTCCACTCGCTCTGGCTAAAGAGAATTGGCGCAAACCTGTAGTACTTAGTACTAATGATCGCAGGGAGGTATGGAAGGGCAAAGAACTCCATGGCCGGTTTTATCGGGCTCTTAATGGGTCCGATATAGACTTCAAAGCGTCGACCTCCTGGCTACGGTATGGTGATCTCTTCGGAGAAACCGAAGGTTTTGTTTGTGCGATTATGGACGAAGTTATCATGACGAATAACTATCGGAAGTATATCCTAAAGGATGGTACGGTTGATATATGTCGGGCATGTCACCGTCCCGGAGAATCTATTAGGCATATTATTTCTGGTTGTTCTCGTCTTGCTAACGGCGAATATTTGCACAGACACAACCAAGTAGCCAGGATAGTACATCAACAGCTTGCCCTCAAATACAAACTTGTGAATTCAGAGGTGCCATACTACAGGTATGTGCCCGACCCAGTTCTCGAAAATGGTCGTGCTACGTTGTATTGGGATCGATCTATTATCACGGACAGGACTATTGTTGCCAATAAGCCTGATATTGTGGTAATAGATCGATTAGAGCGCCGCGCAATGATTGTCGACATCGCCGTTCCTCATGACGAGAATCTCGTGAAAGTTGAAAAAGAAAAACAATTGAAATATTTGGATTTATCTCACGAGATTGTCGATATGTGGGATGTAGATTCGGCGATCATTGTTCCGATAGTTGTGTCTGTTCACGGATTGATAGCCAAGAGCCTCGACCAACACCTCAAGAGGCTCACGTTAGATGGTTGGATCAAGGGTCTGATGCAGAAGGCAGTCCTTCTTGACACGGCTCGTATTGTCAGGAGGTTCCTTTCTTTGGAGCCCTAACCACCGGTTTCTTGGTCCCTGTACCCGAAGTCGGTGGTCTACTATTTTTTATATTTTTAAATATATATATGTTTTTTTTTTATGTATTTAAAAATGTAATTAATATGTATATACAAGTTATAAAGAGAATAATAATAAAATATTAAAAATTAAATAATTAATTAATTAATATTGAAATATTTGGATTTATCTCACGAGATTGTCGATATGTGGGATGTAGATTCGGCGATCATTGTTCCGATAGTTGTGTCTGTTCACGGATTGATAGCCAAGAGCCTCGACCAACACCTCAAGAGGCTCACGTTAGATGGTTGGATCAAGGGTCTGATGCAGAAGGCAGTCCTTCTTGACACGGCTCGTATTGTCAGGAGGTTCCTTTCTTTGGAGCCCTAACCACCGGTTTCTTGGTCCCTGTACCCGAAGTCGGTGGTCTACAATTTTTTATATTTTTAAATATATATTATTGTTATGTATTTAAAAATGTATCAAATATGTATATATAAATGTAATAAAGAGAATAATAATAAAAATACGTTTATTTCCACCACAAAGAACTCATTGTACAATAATCATTGAAGTTAGCACAGATACAATATTTGTAGCTTGATAGATGGCACTGTCACATGTTTACGCTGCAGCTGTATGTGGAAGTCGCCACAGGCTTATGCTGTGGACCGTTAGAGGCTACCCAGCTTAACCACCTTAAGATCTAAAACAAAAGCGCTTTAGTGATATTGTTTTTTTTTTTCTCAGGTCAAAAGAAGACATCCACATGGCTAACCTCAAAAAGAAGACCCGCAAACGTACGAGAAAGTTCGAGATAGATGGCGTTGTTGTTACCACCACTACGTCCAAAGTGAGTCGGAATTCGTCGAACATTCTTTATTTGTTGCGCATCAGCCTGTCGAAGTGACTATTATCCCTGATGAAAAGTACATGACTAACAGTACTCCTACTTTGGATGAGGTTGAAATGAATATAGGTATACTCATTGCTCGTGAAGACAATGTAACAATGCAGCATGGTAACCCACACTATAGTGACCTATTGAAAAGCTTCTTTATGAGTTTCATTTGTTAATTGATTTCTATTTAAATTGTTAAAATGACGATTCTTCAACTCTAATGTTACCATTATATGCTGCTCAAAGGACCAATACGTTGCAAAGCAAATTTGTTAAGTTGTGTACGGTTATAAAACTCAAAAGTTTTGCGCTGAATGAGTTGAAATACGCGGAATATACACTTCAAAGATTGTTTCTTTTTGTATTTTCGTCAGTTTTTTCCCCCTTTTCTTCATCAATGCAACCACTATATGCTGAAGTGGAAGTTTGGGTACAACTGGTAAAAAAATTTTTTTTTTTATTGGTAAATTATTTACCAGAACTTAGATAAGTCTTTGGCTCGAAAGACCACTATGTTACTGAAGAGTCAATATAATTATGATAGAAATAAAAGATTCAGTTGTGATATTACTATTTGTCAGGTTATATGGGGAGATGAAGAGAGTGGGCGCACGTGGGACGACCACGCCCTGCGCAAGCAAGAGCTGCGGGAGATCAAGATGCTACAGAAGCAGGAACAGAAGCAGTTCCAAGATCTAAACGCCAAAGAAGCACAGCTCAGAGAACAGCAGGATAAGAGGTACTGTTCCTCTTTCTTATAGACTTACTTATATATGAAGATTGATAAAATTGTAGTCCGAGTTTAATTTGATTTGTTGAAATGTGGTTCGAAAGTAAGGTTTATTAAAAGATTGTTATAGTTTCGAAAGTATAGTGTCTGATGGTTTATCATTCATTATGATTAGCAACATTTTTTGGAAATGGAGTTTCAGGACACCACTTTTCAGGATCATGTTTTATTGCACTCCTGAGCGCCAAACATTTATGGATGGTGGTCGCTTTCTTGCTTGTTTCCCTACTTTGTCCCAAAAAAATATTCGCGGTACTTCAACGTGTATGTTGGTTATCGTGGTAAAGAATAGCATATATCCTTTCTCAAAAATCAAAATACCTCTATGCTAAAATTACATTTTAATTGGTGCAGCGTTTTAAACGAGAGTTACCCTCGAATTTGTTATATTAATACGGATATATAGATTGTTAGAGGCCGTAGCCGTATCGTATCTTCCATTTTGACTGCCACTGTGGCGCAGTGGTTGCGAATGCGACTGCTGTGCAAGAGGTCTCGGGTTCGATTCCTGAGTCGGGCCAAATGTTTGTGTGATCTGCAAATATTTGTTTCGGAGTTTGGGTGTTTTCTATTTATAATATGTATGTATTTACAAAAAAAAAAGTATTTATGTATTTGTATCAGTTGCCTAGTACTCATAATACAAGCTCTGCTTAGTTTGGGACTAGAAGGCGTTGTGTGTTACAATGTCTGAAAATATTAATTTTGTACTTTAATTAAGCGAGTAAATACCAGCAAAATACTGTCCAGTGCATTTTATTGACGTCATAACATGTTCGTTGTCAGGTTCGAGGCGGAGCTGGTGTCCCTGGGGCGCGCCCACGAGTCGGACCTGGAGGCGCTGGCGCGGGCGCAGCGCGGGGCGGCCGAGCGCGCCGAGCAGCAGCTGGAGCTGGAGCTGCGCCACGCCGCCAAGCGCCTGCGCGCCGACCACGAGCGGGACCTCAAGCACTTCCGCGACACGCTCAAGCAGGAGCTGCGACTGCTCAAACAGGTACACATCGCTCCAACTACTTTTTGAGGTGTACAAACCTGACCCACACTATGAAACAAAACAAACAAACAAACAACAACCCATAATGTCCCACTGCTGGGCTCGGGTCTCCTCTCAGGAGAGGGTTAAGGCCATACGTCCCCACGCTGGCCGAGTGCGGGTTGGGGAGTGGCAAGAATACGTTGTGGCTACGTAAATCTTGCCGTTGGATGTTTCTTCTTCTTCTTTTGATGAATGGCAATCAGCCGGATCAGCTATTTCTACCAATGTCAAGTATTTCAAGTCTTCAATTCTAAGTCTTCGAGTCTTCAAGTCTTCGTCGTGATGGAATTAATGATAAAAAATATAAAAAATGTGGATGACATGAAATGGGGACCGTCTTTCGCAAAAACAAAAAACGATCTCCCGTTGGATGTTTTTAAGCTGCCCGAAGACCTCCAACTAAGCTTCACGACTGTTATCGTATGATAACAACCGGGACCGACTGCTTAACGTGACCTCCGAATCACGGAGACGCTCATGGTAACATGCCACCAGCGGTCACCCATCCAGGTACTGACCGCGCCGTCGTTGCTTACCCTCGATGATTGTTTCTAATCACCGAGTGCAACTGGGCTATGAGCGGCCACCCACACTATGACGGGCGATAAAATCCTTTGCGTCATTAGTCCTCCGATCTTAAAAGGTGCTTACTATTTACTTTACTTAAGAAAGACAACTCCCGCATTAGGAATATACATTCTTGTGTCGCGGGGATCTTTACAAACATACATGAAACGGACGCAAAGTACACCCAGACTTAGAACAACAATTTATGGATCACACAAAGTGTTGTCCCATTTCAGATTTGAACCCACAACACTTGGAGCAGTAGGAAGTGGCGTGGCGACCACTGAAACCACTAGGCCAACCGTGTAGTCAATTTGTTAGGACAATGTCTACATTACAATACTCCTTTATACGAGTGTTTCATGCATTGAAAGGATTATATTTTTAGAGCCCTTATTATGTATTTGACCGCCTCTGTGGCCCAGTGGAAGCGTATGCGGCTACTGTGATTGAGGTCTCGGGTTCGATACCCGGATTGGACCGAATGTTTGTATGATCTGCAAATATTTGTTTCGGACTTTGGTAAAAAAGTACATGTGTATTATCAGTTGTCTAGTTCCCATAATACGAGCTCTGCTTAGTTTATTGATTGTGTTACGTATCCGAAATCTTTTATTTTTGTCGAATTTGCAAATAAAAATTTGTTTCTAAATCGGATGACCATCTTGCATTGTTGCATTGTTTGTTGTCTGCATTACGAGCAACTCTTGGATTCTGCTTATCCTTTCCATCAGACATCAGAGTCATTTTGGCAGGTTCATGTCTCACCTTCCTTTATTATTCCGCGTTAAACATAAGGCCAACCGTGCAATACGTATTGCATGGTACTCACCACACCACACCACAGTCCGATGTATCTATCTTTTTTTTTTTATATTTAAGCTGCCAAAATGACTCTGCCCTGCCTGATGGAAAGCATGAGCAAAATCCAAGAGCGGTGGTCACCATCCTCAATGTGAAAAAGAACAATGCAGTATGGTGACCCACACTACGGCGGCCTGGGGGAAAGGGGATGGTGAGGGGGATAGGGGGCGTTGGATTGGTGTATGGGCCTCCGGTATCCTCACTCACTCGATGAAACACAGCGTAAGCGCTGTTTCACACTGGTTTTCTGTAAGGCCGTGGTATCACTCCGGTCGAGCCGGCCCATTCATGCCGAAGCGTGGCTCTCCCACGTTATAGTAAGGATACTAGATAACAAATTGTCGCTGAGGCGTATCTCAAGGAACCTGGCTGGGGCTCAGTATAGATATTGTACTGTTGAGTAACTGTTCCAGGAGGTGGAGCTGGTGGCCCTCCGATATCCTCACTCACTCGATGAAACACAGCGTAAGCGCTGTTTCACACCGGTTTTCTGTAAGGCCGTGGTATCATTCCGGTCGAGCCGGCCCATTCATGCCGAAGCGTGGCTCTCCCACGTTGTAGTAAGGATACTAGATAACAAATTGTCGCTGAGGCGTATCTCAAGGTACCTGCTTGGGGCCCAGTATAGATATTGTTGAGTAACTGTTCCAGGAGGTGGAGCTGGTGGCCAAGGAGCGGCGCAAGGAGGCGTACCGCGTGCGGCGCGCGCGGCTGGACGCGGAGCACGCGGAGCGCGAGCGCGCCTTCGTGGCGGCGCTGGCCGACGCGGGCGACGCCGTGCTGCGCCGCATCCACGACGCGCACCGCGACCGCCAGGCGCTCGCCGACCGCCAGTACCTGCAGCAGCGCCACCAGGTACGCAGCCACCCGGCTCGAAGGACCAATGTTGGTCGCGGCTTGGTCCTACGACCCAGACTCTAGTGTACCACCTACCCCTTAACAGAGTTGCTTTTCATCGTATAAGTGAGGTTAACGAAACAAAACCTTCTATCCTTCCTAGAGGGGATTACTTATACGACGACAACGCATTATGAATTTTTGAATCTTACAATCAAATTTTGCGTTTGATCGATTGCTCCACCCCCAATTTATTATCATAAAAAATAAACCGATGCTAAGCCGATCGAAGTCTAGATGTTCTCAGGATATTCTTTATTCATATATCAACAAGATAAATTTAAATTTTTAAAATACTTCACTTTTGCACTTAATCTAATAATCATACGCCAAAAATGCCTTACATCATTTTGGAAAAAAAACTGATACTCTTACTCTACTGGACTGATATATACCGAACATAGCTAAGAACCACTGCAAAGAAACGGTGGCGCAGCGGTAGCGTATGCGACTGCTGTTCTTGAGGTCTCGGGTTCGATTCCCGGGTCGGGTCAAATGTTTGTATGATCTACAAATGTTTGTTTCGGAGTTTGGGTGTTTTCTATGTATAATATGTATGTATTTGCAAAAAAAGTATGTATGTATTTATATCAGTTGTTTAGTACCCATAATACAAGATCTGCTTAGTTTGGAACTAGATGGCGTTGTGTGTTATATTTATTTATTTATTATTATTCAAATGAAAAAAAAATACCTGTATCGAAATCGGTCCATCCGTTTGATAGTTACGATGCCATACAGACAGATACACAGAGACATCGACTTTAAACTTATAACACCCTTCTTTTTGCGACAGGGGTTAAAGACTAACTTCTAAAGCATCAAACACTTGAAATTAAACTCAAATTTGTAGAATAATGTAAATATATTATAATCACTATTTATTTAGTTTAATAACGGTCACAAAGGATTAGGTTAATATATGCCATAAAGCGAAATCAGTTATATTGCATCGATAGTATAAACCTGACGTTACAATTGTTTTTTTTTCTGATTTCTGACTGAACCTACCATGCTAAAGAAAACCAGGAGAAGTACTTGGCTAGTGTCATATATATGTTAAGGTAAACGAACTAAGTAATCTCTATTAACTTGATCCTCTGTTCTTTCAGATTATGCGAACACGGGAAGCTGCGTTATGGGAGCTAGAAGAGAAACAGATCCACGAACGGCACCAACTCGCCAAGAGACTGCTCAAGGACGAGTTCCTGCTGAGAAGACATCAAATGCTCGTCCGACATGATAAGGAATTAGAACAGATTAAGAGGTAAGGCATACGTCGAGAACGTCGTCATCAACAGTCTTTAACAGTCCAATGCTGAACACAAGGATCTTCTTAAAAATGAGATTTAGGCCTACTGTACCATGCTCGCCAGATGGTATACGGTTTGTTTCAAGCTATCAGACGGTGCTCGCTTCATTGCGGGCAGGCGCTGGGATAGGTCCGGATGTCGTAAGAAAGCGGTTCCCGGATCCCTCCCGTCTCAGGCGCAGAGTGGCACACCGTGTGGTTTTAGTCGGTTCGATTCCGACACACCGCCCCGCAGCAAACCCCGGTGGGGTGAAGGCACGAGGGAGAGCTTTCCTTCTCTTTGCAGTTATGTCCTCGGCATTTTGCTCCCTTAATCCAATTTTACGACATCTGTGGGATGAATGGGCTCTATGTATTCTTAATCCCTCTCCACACAAAGAAAGTATACGACTTTACTTTACTTACAAACTCCAGGCCATTATTAAGTATAAAAACTCAATAAAACACGAAACCTCTTGATCGCTAGATTAACGACAGTCATATAGTCTGTACATAATAATAATTATGTGAAATTTAATTTTCAGAAAGAACACTCGCAAAGAAGAAGAGCTGGCGAAGTGCCAAGCGTTAGAGAAGAGATCGCTACCCAAGCGCATCCGAGCCGAGCAGAAGGCGAGAGAGATGATGTTCCGTGAGTCACTGCGGATCTCAGCACCCGCCTCCAGCCATGCTGAGGACGAGCGCGACCGACTCAAGAAGGTACTCCCACCACTCATAAATAACCTAACTCTTACCTCTCTTACAGAAAACCAACCTTAAGCATTCGTGCTGTCGTGTTTTGTCACTCATCAGAGTGGGAGAGCATCTCAATAGCTCGCCATAGTGTGGGTCACCATGCTGCATTGTTGCGTTGTCTGTACGAGCAAATGAGTATGGTGACCACTACTCTTGGATACTACTTATGCTTTCCATCAGGCCGAGTACAGTCATTTTGGGAACTAATACTTTCGATTTCACAAGTCTCAGATCGAGACAAATATGTTAGATATCTTTGTATAAGTATCAGCATTTTTTTCCATTTGTAAAATAATATTATATGACTGAATACTATCTGAAATTTTACTAAGAGCTAGTGAAGCAGGCCCCTAGTGATTCTTGCGAAATCCTAGTTCCTAATCTATACTAATATTATAAAATGTGAAAGTGTGGAAGTATGGATGTTTGTTACTCTTTCACGTAAAAACTGCTGAACGGATTTGGGTGAAACTTTACAGTAATATAGCTGATACACCAGAATAACACATAGGCTACTATTTGCCGCGATAACCGACACATACGCGGCGGAGCCGCGGGCATAAACTAGTAATTTATCTCTATCCACTTGCAAGTAACTCATGTGTGTCCCTTTGACCATAAAAATATGTCCTAAAGTGATGTATCGATTGTTTTAACAGTTCCAAGAGAATGAGAAGCGCAGATACAGGGCGGAGCAGCAGAGGCTGGCCACCAAACACGCCAAAGCCAGGGAGGAGCTCAAAGCTGCTGGCGAGGTGAGTCTACATCCCATTTTGAACTGTCTTTTTGATCTTTACGCGTGTTTGAAGGGACTACAGTTTTCGGTCCTACTGCTATCTTGAACAGACATGAAATCCAAATAATTTATCATCAGTATCAGCCTGTCGCAGTCCACTGCAGGACATAGCCCTCGAAATCGATCAGACTGGCATTGCAGGCCACTGGTCGATTTTTTTGATCGATCGATGAATCGATAAAAGTATACATATTAACAAAAAAAACTTCAAAAACTGACGAAAATGAGATGGGACCACACAGAAAACACCAGCTTTCAAATAAACATGAGAATTGGTTCACCATAGCCAATTTTGATGGCCTTAAATTGGTGCCTATAGTATGTTCGAAAGTATCTCCTATTGTCAAAAACAATCATATTTATACAATAAATGAATGCGATTTAAATTGCTTGGTATTGTCATGGCGTCTGCCTGTGACGTCGCGTGGCAGACGTGACGTCAATATATTTCAACTAGTGTCAATTGTAGCACTTGAAAACAGCAAAGTGAACGTCGATTATACCCAAACAAAACGCAGTCGATTTATTTAACCTTTTAATCTCTTGTTTATTCCCACCCTGGAAATACATAACGCTATCGTATTCCAATATATCTCGTTCTTTGTGCAAGCAGTACTACTCTGGAATGCGCTCCCGCTCGAAATCAGGAAATCCACAACCCGTTTTACATTCAAAAAGAAAGTACACGAACTCCTTCTAAATGAACTGGCAGAACTATCTGTCTACTAACTATCAGTGTATATATGTATATGTATGGATGCAAGTACCTATACTATATGTATGTTTATATTTGTATTCGTGATGTGTAGTGTTGTGTTTGTATATGTATAGGTCTAAGTATTTAGTCTATGTAGTGTTATATTAGTGTAATATGAAACCTCAGTGCACCTGCCACACAATATTTCTACACCACCCGAAGGTTGACTGGAAGAGAATGCCCTGGGCATTAAGTCCGCCATTGTACAGGTTTAGTGTATAAAGTTTTAAATAAATAAATATATATATATGATTGTCTCCACCAGGCTCTACTCCGCGAACTGGAACAATACCAGAACGAGAAGCGGAAGGCGCTATTAAACCACGAGGGCAACAAGATGAAGACCGTCGAGGAGCGGTACAGCAGCGAGCTCAAGGAGTGGAGGTCCACCCTCGGGGACAGGAAACTGGTGAGTCTTGCACCATATTGTACTTGGATAGGGAGAACTGTTGTACCAGCCGCGCTATGGCGGGCTGTTGAAATGCTTCTGCATCATTGGGCCTCCGGTCTCAAAAGGTGCACATTATTTGTTGGTACAATGTCTACATTACAATACTCCTATAAACGAGTGTTAATATGCATTGAAAGGATTATATTTTGAGAGCTTTGTTTATTTATTCGACTGCCTCTGTGGTGCAGTGGTAGCATATGCGACTGCTGAGCTAAGGTTTCGGTTTCCATTCAATTCCCAGACTTCCAGATGTTTGTATGATCTGCAAATATTTGTTTCTCCGCCCGCATGCTAGACTTACGTACTTCATCATGAATCAAAATGTCTGCATGCCAAATTTAATTGCAATTAATGCAGTGGTTTTTTTTATGTGATTGTGGTCAAACGAGCAGGCGTAATGTCTGATGGTAAGCGATTACCGTCGCTTTTGAACACTAGCAACACCAGAGGCGTCACAAGTGCTTAGCCGGCCTTTGAGGGATGGGAATGGGGAGGGAGATGGGGTATGGGCCTCCGGTACCTTCACCCACTCGGTGATACACAACGTAAGCGCTGTTTCACACCGGTCGTGCGATAATTTTTCGGTAATAGTTGAGCTCTCAAAAGAAAAAATCTTTTCACTAAATTAATCACTCGTTGTAAGAGGATTGATGTTTCATACTTGTTTGACCTCAGGGGTCAAATAAAGCTTGGGAAAACAAATGTTACGTGGAAGGTATGTGATTGTGATGGATAAGGCAGGCAAGGTCATGTGAAAGAACTACGAATATCATTATTCTAGAAATAAAACAAAAGGAAATAACATTTTAATTGCTGATAATATAGCAGTACTCGCAACTTCATCTCCTCCTTCCTTTCTTCCTTCCTTCCTCCCCACCTTTTCAACGCTTTACAATTTTTTTTTGGCATTAAAAATTGCCTATGTCCTTTCTCTGGCTCTAGACTATCTGTGTACTAAATTTCATGAAGTTCAATAGTTTTGACGTAAAAGCGCGATAGACTGACAGACTAATTTTCGCATTTATAATATTAGTAAGGATATTTGTAGACAGTGGTTTTTGCTTATCACTAGCTGCGTCCCACGGTATTATCTACAGTTTGTGTTGTTACAACAGCAATTACGGGTAACACCATGGGCGTATCTAGTTATACATATAAACCTTCCGTTTGTTTAATTTTATTTCCTGCTAAAAACTACATTGATATCCATTGAGTAATTTACGGTCCGACTTAATTTTATATGTTAAGATTTGACTTTTAACCCCTGACGGAAAAGGAGGGGCGTTCTCTCAAACGGTTAGACCGATTTTGATGTGGTTTTCTTTTCTTTTGAAAGCCAGTTTCCTTGCGGTGGTTCTTAGCTATGTTTGGTTGATGTCCGTCTAGCAGTGTAAGAGTATTGGATCTTTTCCAAAATGGTTTAAACCATTTTTGGCTTATGATTACTCGTCTTAAGTGCTTAGGTAGGGGTTTTTTTTTAATTTTTGCTTGTATACTGTATAAAGTGAGATGAATTATCAGCAAATCTTCCCTTATGGGTATTAAAAAAATCTTTTATTAATGTTATGAATTGTTTTAACTGAGTGTGGACTTCATACAAGACCTTACCTGCCTTACAAACGTATTGTTATAGGAGATATCTTGATTCAATTAAGAAACATAAACTAAAAATGATGAAGCATTAATCTCGAAGACTCGAAAAAACAATCAACATTTACTATATAATATTTTTGTCTTGTGTTTCTTAATTGATTCTTCACAAACTTTAATTGTTATGAACAATTAGCACGTTAAAGATACTCTCTTTGAATATTCATATGCAAAATTTTCATATCATTTTCATCCAAAATTGATATGTCTTATTCACGATAAGAAAATAGTGACGCAACAGTAAAGTATAGCCCCCCCTAGCCAAGTTGACATTCTACCAATGTTCACATTATTAGAAAACTAATAATGTATGAGAATGACGTCATCGCAACGGTAAGTCACGTGGTTAAAACTAGCCACAAGAGAGTAGAGGCTTTAGCGATTTTGGAAAGCGAAACGCGAGCATCTTGGCTAAGGGGTCAGGTTCCAAGCTTTCGTACGAAACGAATATTTGTTGGAATCTCATTGGGCAGCAAGCTGAGTTTGCGTCACAATTTTTTTAGCGTGAATTGACTATGGCGAGAAACGTACACACGAATGCTTTTTTGTGTAACCAATTGTATTAAAATTACCTATTTCGGTATCCATATATTTGAATAGTTTTTGCCAGCTATTCCGCACGCGGCGTCGATGGGGTGCATTTCCGTTACTGCAGTAAACAGTCGCCTATGTCCTTGCTTCAGAATCAAAGTAAATCTATGCCCAATTTCAATGTAATTGGTGTAGCGGTTTATCATATGACATCAACTTAGAAGTGTTAATGACAATGTTCCAGGATGGATTTTTACAGGCTTGACCTGCAACTTTTGCCTGCAACAGTATTACGAATTTCCCCGTTCGGTTCCATACTGTTCTGTCTCGACTAAAACCCATTACATTCTTAAGGAGAGTGGCATCAGGCAGCCGGCTATGAAAATAACCATCGCGAACCGGTTACTAATAACAATTTTACTGCCTATCCTAGTAGCTGTACCCAAAGACCAATTCTTCTTAATCCGGACTAGTCTCATATGGTGATTATGCATTTGTGTATTTTGAGATGCAGGTGACCGTCACTTATTATCCATCCATATGACTCATCTGCCTGTCATCCATATGACTCATCTACCAGTTGGCCCCTTTTACCCAAAAAAAAAACCCTTCAGTAAATTGAGAGAGTAGACCAGAGTATCTTCTTCAACGCAAGGTAACTTACCTCAGACCACTTTCGGCTTGTACATGGCCCTGTTCTGTATGAGAACCCCTATGGTCCCTTACTGCCCAAACAAGTTTGCATGCTCTCCGTAACGCTTGCGCCGATACACCAGCTTGCTTCTGTCAGGGTGACAGATGGCTTTTTTTGTCGCTCCCAGACTTGCGCTTCTGGAGGACGTAGACCGTTTTACGGTCTCGGTCGTCTTCAGTAACGGGCCCATTTCCAGGCCTGACGGAACCTACCTTCCATTCTAAACCTCAACTTTTCCCGGTCATTATATATCTCTTAAATAAATATATTGAAATGATAAAAAACTAATTATCAGAGTTTCTTTTAATTCAATGTGTAATTTTAAAACGATTGGTGACACAAATATTTTTATTTCAAATAAGGCATGTGATGAGCTTGCCGAGGTTTTGGGACTGTATGCATGTTGTTTATAAACTCCACTATAGATGAAGGAATATGCAATGAAGCTAATGCTTTTTGAACTGTATGTTGTTTCACTTACTGTCTAAAGTCTATTGTAAGTTTAAATACTCGATGTACTAGCTAAAGCGACTTTGAACTTTATACTTTTCATAATATATGATATATGTAATACAGTACATTATATAATATTGGTTTGATAGTAGAACTTTAATGGATAGGTAAAAGCTGGGCTTTATAAAAGCTAACTAAGAGACATAATGGAACAATTAGTCTAACATTGTTCTAGAGAATATGCATTGTTGTTATAAGTAAATTTCTGTGAAATAAATTTCGTTTCCATTTCCTGTATTGTACATTTATATTTTATGTGATGGTAACTTTTCACGTGTGACGTCATTAAGTGACGTAATCGATAGTGACAAAGATGGTTTGACGAAATATATTACTGAGCTACTACAATTTTATTTTAAAGATCAATACTCATTCAATAGACAGGACTGCATGCAGTTTATCTCTCGAACACACACAAAGACACACGTACACAGAGCTTAGTATCAATAACATATTCCCTCATCTATAAAGGGGTAAGCATGTATGTAGCTTTCACTAATGTCTGGTGGAGGATGATTGTTTTTTTTATTTGTCTTTGTAGTTCTAAAATGCGTTTTTATTATCTGTTCTGGTTGCTAGAGGGTAAAATTTAATTGCATACATATTACTAACTGATTTCAACATAATATTAAAATAGTAAAAAAGTCGATTGAACTAGTTTATTCGATTATTCAAAAACTTACGAACATTTTGTAGTATATACACAGCAAAATATCAATACGCATTCTAGAACACTGTAACAAAACAAAAACAGTAGGTGTGTCCGTCCAGTGATGTCCAATTCAATAATAGAGCTAGGTGTGATCGTTCGAAGACCGAAGTTACTAAAAAATCCCTCCTTCCCACGACAGAACCTCGTTAAAACATTCGAGAAGCAACTCGACGATCACGAGAAAAAGTTCAACATACCAATCCCAGACAGAAGCATCTACCTAAATGCCCCGTGGCCACAGAACGTCCTCCAGCACGTCCTCACCGCGTACCACCAACGCAACTCCTTCATCGGATCCCTATCACGATCCAGGACCTCCTTGAACTTCCTCTCAGCAGCCAACACTCCAAACATGGACAGGAGGAGATCCATTAGCCCCAGTAAAGCGTCCAAATCGGCAGCGGCCAGCGCTTCCAACACTACAAAGCGAGGAAAATTAACCAAAGGACAGCGCTATGCTTCAACATCCAATCTTAAACTGGTGTCCGACAAAATATCCGGGTTCTCCGTCTTCAACTCCAACGATGAATGGAGAAGAGAACCCATCATGGCGTATGGTGATAATAAAATATCAGAAGAGAAGAAAGTAGACAGGGTCAAAGAGAAGAAGTTGAATAGACAAAGCATGTCGGAACAGATGTTCAAGCAAGACTCCATCCAAGTGATGAAAAGATCTATATCACAGCAAAGTTTGAAACAAGACCGAGCATTAGAGGCCGTGATGATAGATCTACCTTCTCTGGAACCTTCTTACGATACCCTCAAAAGCGGTCGGAGCGATCGAAGCGGCCGGAGTGATCGAAGTGACAGCACATACACGATAGATTCTACAGAAGATTTGCAAACACATTTCAGTAGGTGGGGTCCTGTTCGTGGTTCTAACAGTTATTCAAATACTGAAGTGCCTGTTAGTCAGTTGTCTACCCTCAATTTAAAAAAAACAATCTTGAATGAGCGTACTGACGAATCAAAGGACTCGATGGCTTAATTTAGTAAAATCTTCCTCTTGATCAATTTAAGAATTTGAGGTGCGAATATACATCGATTAGCACTGCAATAAAATTGCTAATTAGTATGATTTGCATTCGTTTTTTTGTAACATGAATACGACTCGAAAACAGATTGTAAGTAGTTGAAAAATTGAAACAGATTTTCGGAGAACAGAGATCCAACCGTAAAACATACAATTATTTATACATAGCACGAACACCGAAACTAAAATTTTCTAAATTATTCCTATCACTAATTACATACGCAGTAAATCTTGTGTATAAATTGTGAAGTTACAAACCTAAAATTTCAATTAACCACTGCTTACTCTGTGCCTAGCTTATCCTACGATTAATATTACGGGCCATCAATGTACTTACTTAAATAACGAACTTCTGGGCTAACTGGAATATAAAAACTGTGTTAATTATGTACAAAATATTTTATGTGAAGATATTTTTACCCTAAAAGCATATAACAGTAAGAAATTTCATTGTCTTTTACCATTAAAAAGCCTGTGGTTACAACATTCAGTCCATTATCAGCATTATAACTGTACAATAGAGCTTAATTTATCTTAACTGTACCGAAAATTTTTCAGGCTTAAGTTTTTAGATTAGGTATTTGGAACATTTCTTTCTATTTTATGCAAGAAGGGTTTGTCTATTATTAAAAACGGCATGTATTTTTATCATAAGCATGTTTATATTATATAACAGTTTTGACATATATTTATGTACAAATGATTGAAAATGTGCATGATTTGAATTGTCAAGTTATTCTCGTGAACAGAAAGGTTTAATAGAGTTGTATATTATAAAATTATTTCTAATTATGCGTAGAATATATTGAAGAGTACTCTTTTTTTATGTGTGTTTATATTTATATACTTATTGCTTGCCAAACTAATATGCTTCCATAATGTTATCTTTTAAATTTTATTTTATTGTATTTATATAATACATTATATCTCTGAATAACATGTCTGCTTTTAAATCTTCATAAATATGACAACCCAGGTCTGTTTAAAATCTTGTTATTTGATTTTCTGAACTCTATTCTTGACTTATTAAAGGCTAGATTTTGTTTTTATTTTGAATATTTTAAAAGCTAGATCTAACTTCAATGTGAGTGTGAAATCCGTGAAATAAGTGTGAATCTTGAGTATGTTAATAAAAAAACTAAGAGTAGTTTTTATTGAAAAATTGAATAAAAATTACACATTTAATAATGGGACACGTAAAATGTTCAATATGAAACGTAATTAATACTGTCACAAAATTGACAAAACAGATAAAGTTCTTCGTCAAATAAATTATAAAATAGACAGCAATGTTGTTTCATACCTAAGATACCACTATTTTTGTGTTTAAATAAAGATATTTAAACACAAAAATAATGTTCTACAAACTCATTTCCAACTACACTGGGACCTTTAATAAAATATTGTCACCAAAATATATTACATACATAACAAAATATAGATTAAAATAACACTAAAAGCTAGTATCAACTGACAAACGTCATCTGCCTACCCCTAAAGGACTAGCGATTGATATTGTCACATCAACTAAACTTCCAAACGAAGAATCAGCCAAATTATTTGCTTCCTCAATATGAAAACAATAATTAGAGTAGCCTTTTTTAATATTCCTTAGGCTAGATATATTTCTTGATTGCTAATTATGCATATGCAACATCCTGGAGTTATCTGCTCAATACTGGTGCCAACAAACGTCTTCTGAAATCATCCACCTACTGTCATGGACTTTTTTCTCCGTGGGACAACACTATGGGCGTGTGTGGGACTCCCGACGAATCATTCTACCCATTAAACCCCGGTGGGTCTACCTCGGCGGTCGGGAGGAGTTGCAGGTACGCATCAGCGGCTCTGGATTCCTCCCTACCGTACCTTAGGACTGAGGTACATAACGGGGTAACCAGAGTCATCCACGGGGCGGGTCGCTGTCGCGCCTCTCACCTTTCTACTCAATAAGAGTCGGAACACCGACCCTCCTTAGACGACAACCCCTGGCCGCACCGGGGTGTCACAGGCTTCAGGTGCTATCATGGACCTACACTTATCCTAAATAAGATTTTGGCCTGATATACCACGCAAATACCACGCTGGATTGCTATCGGAATTTTGACAAGTTTCCCGTGATCTATGGGCTTATATTGAAGTGTGGGCGTTAGTTATCTTAAATAATTAATAGTTAATTAATTCTATGTGCCTGATCCCAAAGTCTTAGAGTAGTTTTAATTTACATTAATTATACACGTTTGATATTTTAAACCTGAACACAGGTTTTTTTTATAAAATATAGCGACTTAGTAGTTTTAGTATATACATTCTATTAAATACCGGTCCTTGAAATTACAATGAATTACCGGTTAATTTCATCACATCATCAGCTTCACCATACAGCTCTTCGACAAAGACATGGTTTTAATGAATTTGAAAGTTTTTAGGACCATCTAGTAATATAACAGTACATAAATGGTTTTATTTACGTGTATATTTTTCAAAAACCCCGACTGTAAAGCATTATATGGACGTCCGAAGACCACTCTTTAGGCAAGTTAAATTGTGGCAGAAAACAGGAACTAAGAGGAACGACTTATGTAACGCTAACATCTATTAAGTCGTTTAGACTACGGAGAGTGGCAAAGTCATATATACATACATACATACACACACACATACAAAAAAAACATAAGGGTTAGCCCACACGAAGAGACAGAGATAGAGTGTGAGTGTGGCTGTGAGACTAATATCAAAATTTAGTTTATTTAAACTAAATAAAACTAACAATTACTCGCAGCCGTCGTTGACATTTTATTTCGTCGCATCAAATACAGCTGTATTCTGAAGAACTTTAGGTTGAATTTCAATTGGTACTGAATTAGTGTCTTCGCTGACACTCCGTTGGCGCGGTGCTTAAAAAGGAACTCGTCAAATTTACACGTGGGTAAAACCAATATTGTTCCCCTTCCTGTTATGCCATCATTATTTAAAATTTATTTATAAGTCACAAGAGCTTATGAGGGTGCGTAAGTTAAAAGAGAATGTTGAAATTACAATTGATATGTAAAAATACCTAAATTAATTTATATATAGATATATTTTGCGTGTTATTTATTTAATTACGTAGGAAGATATTGAAAAGACATATTACTCTAAAATAATCACTTTCAACCCCCATCCTCCTTGCAAATACTTATCTTTACTGGCGGGGGGAAATAGAAAACACGAATTTTATACTGACTTGATATTTATTGACTACCTCGTTGGCACAGTGGTAGCATTCGCCACTACTATGCATGAGGTCTCGGTTTCCGGATAACCGGGTCGTAACAAGTGTTTGTGTAATCTGCAAATATTTATTTCGGAGTTTGCGTGGTTGTATAATATGTATGTATTTTGAAAAGAAGTATATAAGTACTAATAATATAATCTATTTAATAATTTAATATAATATGGGAATTAGAAAATAAATAGCGATACTAAATCTAACCCCCCCCCCTTTTTTACATTTATTTCATATATTAAGATAGAATGTTACAACGACGACTAAAGCTTTCGATAAATGTTAAAAAAAACAAATGTTATTATTTTTTACATTGTAACTTGATTAGGTTTAAGTTTTTTAAGAGATTAATTACATTCCAAATCAGTTACAATCCAGTAGCATCTATGTACAATTTAATAGAATGCTAAAAAAGATTCATTATTAGGTTCATCATAGCCTACCAATTGAGGAAAGTTGCAATAAATTCATATAAACTAACTATTAGAGATCGTAATTCAGTTATAAAATAAATCGCTACGTTTCACACAATAGATTTTCGCATTGCAGGGGGGTCATAGTGACCCCTTATTTTGCAATTGTAACAACGAGATAATAATGTTATCGATACAGAAGCTAGAGGTCAATTTTACCCGTAATTGTTACTTTATGTGTTCTTTAGTATATTAATTGACTTATTTATAAGCATCAAAAGCAATCAACAGTTTTAATTACGGGTCAAAGTGTCCCCACAATATTTATTTTTAATGTGGCATGTTTTATCAATAATAATTTATGAAGAGGAGTTTTTTTTGTCTTTTTATAGTTAAGCTAGATATTATGTTTTAATTTTATCAAATATTATCGCTATTGAATTGTCCTTTTCGTGAAGGGATAGGGTTACCCTGTACTATTATATATATGTGTGTGCAGGATGGTAATATACTGTTCGTATAACTCGTATTGTTGTTCGATTAGTTTCACGTCAATGAAGATTAATAAAATCATTTATAATATGCAAATTATTATGTAAATAAAAGTGTTTTGTTTTGGTATTTATTTTATTGTTTTTCCTGTAAATTGGTTACGGTGATGGGGGCTGGATCACTATATCCTCTGTTTTCTATTACTTTTTCGCTTAGACTTGTGAAAGACCTAATTAATATCGAGTATAAATATTTTACCTTAAATAAATTACATGTCTGAATTCTAGTTTTTCTCAAATCAAGATATTTATACCAGTATCTTTATTTTTATTAAAGATTTTCAGTTGTACTCTGCTCATCTTTTACGGCCATTTTCAATAGCTATCTAGTTAAAACTGGAGATAGTCTATATGTTATTTCAATATGATTGATTCAATACTTCAATTGAGATACAAGATCAATATTTTTCAGTCAATTTTTCGTTACTGGAACAAATATTGTTTTAAGTTAAATTCAGGCTGTTTTCAATAACCTACCTTTAATTAAAACTAATTCATAATAAGGTAATTGAAACACCAAATTAGAAGCGAATCTGCCTCAGGTATCGGTGACAGATGTTTCGCTTCTCGATATAACGCAGATTGCTGTTTCACTGTACGACTGTAAATCTTTAATAAATCGAACTTAGTAGCAAAGTAATTGAAGCTCGCTTTCAAAAAGGTGAAGGCTCGCTGCAGTGACTACTAACTCATCTAAACACGACGAGACGAGACTATATTTTATGATATGAAGACGAAATACGACATCTAAGGACCTACTTCGAATGAAACACGTACTTATTACATACTACATACATGTACTAAATAGCAGTGTAACTACATCAGTTACTGCCGGTGACGTAACAGCGACTTGAACATCATACGCATGATACTGCATGAGCTTCAAGGTACGTATTGGTTCAGAGTTATCGCAAAAACCATTTATAGTAAATAAATATTTGTAAAGAACAGAATAGAAGGAGTAGAAGAGTAAACGAACTCCAGCAAAAAATTTAAAACCTGCAATGAAAATAAAGATTGGGAGTAACATATTTATTTCAAATAGGTCGTAACAAAAGATAATTGTTTAATAATAATTTTGTTATTTTATAAAAGTTTTTTGTCGAGACTCTGTAGCAATACGTTGGATAATTAATGCCTGCGCAACTGGTTAACAAGGAGAGGACTGCGCCCGAGTATGGTATGTGGCAAACGCACATATTACTTAATAATTACATAATTAACACACTTGTATGGTAACATGCTTCTATAAATAAGAAACAATTTGTAACTAACATTTTGCAGTTGAGTCCGTTTGACAATCACATTAGTTTTTATTGGAGTCCGATTGTAAATTAAAAATATTTTGTTGTGATTAAAAATTAAATCATATTTTATGAGAAGAGTGTTTACCATTTCCAGCGTGTTTTGTAGTATTTTGTAAATTTTATATATAAATTATTATATTTATATTATTCTATAGAAAATTTGATTGAGCGAGCACGAACTTGTTTTGTAATTTCTATATCATCTGCATGGATTTGAATATTTTTATATTGTTATAGAAATTATACTATTCATTTTAAATCTGATCCATCTTGTTAATCCATACAGGTCTTACCGAGGAGTTTTACGGACTTCCAAACAAAGAGGTCTAAAGAATTTATAAATGTAACATTATAACAAGTACCCGCTAAAAGTTAAAATTAATATTTATCATTTGGAGTAACTTTGCTTACCTTTTTATTATTATTTTTATCAATTGAATTAATGACCTCATCTCAACGCTAAGTCACGTGGTCAAAACAAAATATTTGCTCATAAAACAATATAATACAGGCGTTAGCGATTGAAGAGAGAGAACCGACGAGAAACACTTGCATCTTGGTGCTTTTTTCTTTTTAATTTAACTATAGCAGGTACTTTTACTATACTACTTTTAAAATAAATAACGATATTAGATTCAGATAATTTTTGTTTTATATATTAGTCTATATGTACTTAAAAAGTAGGTAGCGACGGGTCAGACATATTTAATTATATTTAAGGGAGTATTTGTGTTTTCTAGGCACTCGATGAAGAGTTCACTGTCCAACTAGAAGAACAAGAGAGGCAGGCAGCAAATGCCAGACTACCCCCGCCTTCTTCCACCATGCCTCAACATAGTTCAACCCTCCATTCGTCAAGAACGAGTTTAGCGTCCAGCCACTACGATTAGTTATAAGTTCTTCTATAAAGAAAATAAAAATCGGAGGCAGAACAATATATTTAGCTTCTGAGCTAAAATATAATACTACATCTAATTTAAGAAGGGTTTCGTTACATAAGTACGGAGGTTGTGTCAAGAGATGGCGCTGTGCTTAATTGTGTAACGATAGTAAGATTTAGGATTTTAGACCTTTACAAGTTGTATATGTAAAGGACTCAATCTTTTAAGTGGAGTTTTGGTCTAATTGCATCGACTACGGCATGCATCAACTACCGAACTAAGGTCTTCATTATAGGATATAAAAATTTGGCGAATTGGGGTTTACAATTGGCTCCCAGCAGTGCGAATAATTTTTTTCAGTAAACAAAATAGCGGATTTTTTTATATTCGCTTATTTTCCACAGGTGGGTATTTAACACATTTCACTGCCAGTGGCATGATTTTCTTTGTGCAGACCTTGTGATAAAATTATTTTGTAAGCGGCTGTTACAATACTGGCGTTTAATATACTCTGTGCAGTTAAGTCGCGGTCTGCACTTACTTGACCACATGTAATATTTGCGACCCCTGTCAAATTATTTTCATCTTTGTTGCCCGTCGCTTGCAACCTTGCGACTTGCGACCATGGTCTGCCTTTTGAAATGTATTGAGTCATAGTAAACGTATTAAAAATAATTTCATTATAAACAAAGGAATTACATTAAAAGGTGCTTGATGAAAGTTGATAAACTTGAAGTAGTTATGTGGTAAAAATTTTGGACCAGATAATCTTTATTTGCTATGAATTTGTCTAGGAATACTAAGATTGTATTGCTTACTGTGAAAAGGGTAAAAGGCAAAACCCATTGTTCAGCGATTCTCAACATGAGGGGTCTTTTCGTTTGGTAGCGCTGTTATGGTCAGTAAAAAGAGCTGAATTATTAAAATAAACGTTTCGTTAAACGTTAAATTTTTGAACATAATGAATTAAAGCTGAATTTCTATAAATCAGGTATCTGATTGAACTGAGAAAATTAAAATGAAATTATTTTTGTATGAAATACTTCAATTTCTAGCTTGCCGCAGTAGTATCTGGAGACTAAGGGCACATGTTAAATAAGAATATAAAGTCATTATACACTTAGGAAGATGTACTTATATCTGGAGTATTATATACAAAACCCACCGCCCTTTTGGCATCTTGTGACTCTTGTGTACAGGTGTCATGAGCGATGGTACTGGCTTTCTATCAAGCAATGTAAACTGCACGTTTGCCCTCTATATAAAACAACCACATTGCCATTGTCACAGCTTATCTACGCCAGCGTAAACGACCAGTGACTCGATGAGTGAAATACTGAAGCTACAAAAAATGATATCAGAAAGAAGTATATAGTTTTATATGTACATATAGTTGGAAAAAAGTATTATACATCCAATTATAAATAAGTAAGAAAAAATAAGCAATAATAAAGAGAAGGCAGTATTAAATTGTGTCCTATGTAAAATGCCGCGACTTATTCTTTCTTTGAGTATTCACAATATAATAGAGGTCAATCTAGAATACGCTGTTATTGTTATCAAAAAGTGAAGTTGGTTTTATAATCGGAAAAATTCACGGGGTCACTGCGGGCTATCGGCAACTGGTTCTCAAGTGGTATCACACCTGTCTAATCATTGTTTATCACTGTTAGTCTCCGCGGAGACTAGGTAACATTCATTTCATGATGATGAAACGATATCATGGAGTCTTCGATTGAGAATACGATTAGGGCCTTGGGGGGCTTAGCTTCGCGTTCTAAGTCAAGTTTACCTCGAAATTATTAAACATTACGTTAAAAAATATTAGGTTAGATGTACTAGGGTTGTGTGAAACTAATTTGTTCGGCCTAAAGTGTTCCTACGGACATAGATTTGACATTTGTAATGTATTTTTGATGCGAGACTGACGTTTACTTTGAAAGGGGGAACGGCGTAATTAATGGGGGTGAAATTTGCGGATATAAATCGTGAAATTATATTTATAGGAATCATACATTCTTGTCCTCACGGGACTGACTGTAATGGCACGAAAATGAACTTCAGAAGAGAGATAATGAATTCTTAAAGTCAAGTTTCTTTTAGTAACGAAATGTGTACCGTACTTTGCTGTGAGTTTCGTCTTCTCTTCTGAAGTCTATTTGTATAATATACACATTGAATATGTCAGCAATTTGCTCACACAGCTTGACGCTTTTAATGTATTCCATAATTTTAGGTTTTAGGTTTGTCACCCCCCCACCCCAATTAAAAGGGGATTAATGTAACAACGGCAGAAATTGATTTTCTAATGTATTTAGAATTTACTTTTCTTCAATATAAAATATATATTTTGTATTTAAAAAGTTTTTCGTTAGAGAATTAATTTCTGCTGTATTAGCCGGTAGTCAGTTTATGTAAATTTTGTACATAATTTAAGGTGCGCTCGATATTGTGAAATTAATCCAGCGAGAGAAGGTTCAACATGCGCCGTAAATAATTCTAGATGAAAACTGATATCATATCATAGGATCAAATTTCTTATATAAAACCTAATTTGTAAAAAAATTTCGTTTAACTTGTTTTCAACATTTTTTTATGGAACGGCCAAAACCCCACGGTGTGCCACTCTACGCCTGAGATATACGCCCTACGCCCCCCAGCGCTTGACAGCACCATCTCAGATGAAATCTCTATTCAGGCGACGGGCACAAGCGAAGAGGCGACTTCCACGTGTGCCGTACGTCGCCACTGAAGCGGATGAAGGGAAACCCATCCGGTCCACCCGTGGCTACACTCAGTGCGGTATTTATTTATGTTTCCTGTGTTGAAGATAAAAAAGTCTCTAAATTACCGACAATATCATTAAGAATTACACAAATTTCATAGGCCTCTTAGTATTATTCCTATATGTTAATTGTTGGTGGTCACTTGATATTGACCCCTTGTTGACCTCCTTACGATTAAAACTAACACCCCTTTGAACTTAAATTAATTACAAATCAGCTCTCGTTGGAAAAGTTATAGTCAACTTAGAATTTGACTGATGTGTAGATAGTGCGTCGAAGAAATTAATATTTTTTCATGTACAGTAAAATTAAGAATGTGCCTACTAATTCATAGATAAGAGAAAAAAATGTTTATCTATACAAATCCGGGTTCCACTTCTAAATGTGTAAAGTACTTCTTAAAAATGGATTACAATTAAAGGAATAATTTTATTACACATTTTGGTGTGTAATCACTATAGATGTATGTGCTTTAAATTGTCTATGGCTAGAATATTTGTGTTGTCAGCTTATAATTAAAAAACAACTCACGTTGACTTCTCAATATAAAACACACTAAAAGTAATATTTTTTCTTAAGTACATAAATAGCTTATCTTCGGCGATAGAAAGCCTTATTTTTAGTATCTTGTCAAAATTAAATACTAACCATTATTAGCTAGTCCTATTGTATGCACACTGCGTTATAAATTAATATTGTTTTTGGAGAGAAATCGACGTTGTCAAGAATAAGAAAATATTAAAAAATATAATAAAATTCTTTGTTTTAAGGCTAATGGGGTCAATGCTAGGCCAAAATCAGAATTACACGATATAGTCACGCCATTTTGACCTTTGATGTGTTTCGCCTACCGTTTCTTTTTGCCTCTCTTCAAAGAGGTAAAGAGGAAAGTAAAACCTTCAATATACTTTAATTTAAAGATGTATTAACAATATTAAAAAAGAGAACTGGCAATGGTGTCATTACAAAAAAGAAAACCGGCTTCAAAAACTGGACCAAGTGGAAATCAAATGGTTAAAAATGGCCGCCATTGTTTATATTACGCGCCAAAAACTTCAGTACTATTCTATTATACGACAAAGTTGAATTGTAGTTTTTATCAACCGGTTGTCAAGTGTTCGATTAACATTGAAGATGTCAGGAACCCCTACGCTATTTCTTCGTATTCTATCTGCCATAACAATTAATGATTTCTATTGTTTCTGTAAAAACCAAAGAAAACTTCCATTCTGTTTTAAAAGCGTGTTCAAATTATGCAGGCGACATGGAAAAAAACAATTATGCGTTTATTTACTAACGATTCGAAAATTTATTGGCATATAAAATTGAAAATAATGTTAAACATACCATTAATTTATAACAATATTTTTACGTAAAAAAATAGGGTATCAAATATGTCTGAACTTATAATCTACTTAAAAATTAACTGAAACCCAAAAATAATTTTAAATTCATTCAAAACATGAGTTTAATAAGATGTAATGGCAGTCTAGTACAAGTGTTCTCCTAATCAAAAAGGTTAAATAAAAAAAAAATGCCTGTTGTTTTTGACCACGCTTTTTAGCACTAGTCCTTCCGGCTTATCATAAAAGACTTAGGATTATCATCGTATTATTAAGTGTAAACAACGATTATAACAGTTTCAATATTATGTTTTTTTTTAAGAATTGTGAATTTTTTAAACCAAGTTGGTTAATGTGTGATTCGGCAGCCATTTTTGTTTTGGAAATTCTTAAGTTAAGTGTTTTAATGTATAAAGTTATAGAACTTAGTAAAATGTTATGCATTAATTGTAATTTTTGTGTAGGTATTTCCAATTCATTTTTAAGTCCACAGCTTTTTGTTCTTTAAATAAAAATAAAATGGCTGCCATCTCACAGATAATCACAATATTGAATTGTTTATCTACTTACTATACTTTTTTTTAAAAATAAACTTAATGTATGATAAAAAGGAATTAGTATTGCCAGTAATTTCGTATGAATTGCTTAAGTTTGAAGAAACTACTTACATTTTATACATATTATTTAAATAAAAACATGTTTTATTGAAGATATATTTTCTTACTTTCTTATGTTCTCGCAGACTGGCATGCTTAATATTTACCCGTCTTGTAGTAACATGTAAAATAATTAATTTTAAAAGGAAGTGAGTATTACTGGGAAATAAAAAAAAATATATTTCAATATAAATTCTCTTAAGAAAGTTATTAATTTGTAAATATTGAACATAATTAACTACTTAAAGCATTTTTTAATTTGTAAACATTTCTTTGCGAGATTACCACAGTATTGTGTAATATTTTATTATTATTATTATTTTTAGAATAACAAAATAGCCATAACCATCTTTTTAATGTTAATTTTTTTTTGTCAATTAAAAGTGACTAAATTATTGTTACATTTTTTTTTTAAATATAAAGGAAACACACTTTGTATATGTTTGTTTTATTTAATGGAGTTTTGTTCCTGGAGCTGTCCAAAAACAATCGCTCACCACAAAAAATGTATTTGTAACAACTATACCATCTTGTGAAGATCTGCCGTCTTTCAAATTTAGACGGTAATGAATCTGTCAACACGGTAGCCACACTAGTTTGGCACGGAAGAGAGGATTTTGCTCCATTTCCTTTTTCTTTTTTTCTTTTCTAAAAAGAACTCCCGCATTAGGAATATACATTCCTGTGTCACGGGGATCTTAACAAACATACATGAAACGGACACAAAGTACACCCACACTTAGAACAACAATTTATGGATCACACAAAGTGTTGTCCCAAATAGGATTTGACCCTACAACACTTGGCGCAGTAGGAAGCGGTGTGGCGATCATTAAAATCACTAGGCCAACCGTGTAGTCCAGTGTAGTGTAGTGTATTTTCGATCAAGACGGGCGCAGAACACGTCGCTCCTTTGTCCAAGCTATCCCCTTGACCTCGGGGAAACAGAAGTCACCACTCCGTGGCTGCGAATGGAGACCAGATATAATTCTGTACTCTTTTTCACCCGGTACAACTTCTGGACAGCAAATTACGGTTAGAACTAGCCAAAATAATGCAGACAATAGCAGGTTACGAATGAAACAATGGTTATGAATATAAATATTAAAAAGAACAGTATAATTTGAAAATTAAAAATATAATAAATAACTACACCTGTCAACACCTCTCTACATAATAAAATCACTATTAAAAAAATCTCCCTTTAACCGGATATCTAGCCATTAAGGCCATATGATGGCCTCAATCTAGGGCAAGTAAGGCTTTACCCGTGTGTAGACTCCATACACCCCCTTTACACCGCTCTGTCGCCATAAGAATTAACTCCCAGAATCGTGTAGCCACAAATTCCGTGGTTGCTTGATTGGAGAGGCCCACTGCTGTTACCCTTAGAAAATTTTATCACATTAATTTTTTTTAAGTTTATATTTTTTTTATTCTTAACTATGCTCTCAATATGTAAAAAAACTAAAAACAACCCTTCCTCAGTCTGTTCTATCATACTGTGCAGGCGCCCGAGATTTCTTCTAAGCGGAAATCTCCTCGGATACCATCTACTGGTGGTCGGAGTCTAACCGAACAAAAATCGCATGCTGATTCATAACGCATGGGGAACCAAACGTACCTAAAGGAAATTCCTGTTATTAAAATATATAAGCTAGCTGCACAGGACAAGATTTTGCCCAAGACTAGTTGTAGAGTATATAAACAAACTAGTATCTGAATTTGAGACCTCCTTGACAAAGATCTCAGACTGGGATAGACTTAATTTAGTCCAATTTAACAATTTCACTGCTAAAAAACTGCCGTGGGTTGTATGTCCACGTTTTAAACATACTCCCCTATCTGCCTCAGCCAATATTTATTTATTAAGTCCAGTTTCGTGACCATTTGGAGGATAAGGTCAAATTGGCCTCGAAGAATCTCGTTGTCCTCAACAGATCGAGACAGTATTTCACTCCAGCACACCGCCTTTTCTTTGTAAGGCTCAGGTCCGCCCTCACATGGAATACTGTCCCTATCTTTGGGCGGGAGCACCCCAATACCAGGCTTTCCCTTTGGACTGCATTCAACGGAGAGCGACTCGAATTGTCGATTCCCAAAAACTCTCAATTCGGCTAGACTCATTGGCGCTGCGTAGAGATAGAGGCTTCACTGTGTGTCTTCTACCGCATTTACCATGGCGAGTGTTCCGAGGAATTGTTCGGGTTGAATCCTGTCGCCTATTTCCGCCATCGTCCTTCGTGACAAAATTTCATCAACATCATCTAGATGGTTGGCAATCCACAACTGAAAATTTCTGCCTCGCACAACAAAACTGTGAAATGAACTGTCGCCTGCGGTATTCCCGGACCAATACGACCTTCAAACCGTCAAAAAAAGAGCGTACTCGTTCGTAAAAGGCCAGCATCGCACTTGTGACGCCTCTGGTGTTGCGGGTGTCCATGGGCGGCGGTAATCGCTAACCATCAGGCGATACGTCTGCTCGTTTGCCAACTATATCATAAAAAAAATCACTCTCACAGTCTGTTCGCTTCGATGTTTTAAACGGATCAATACATTTTAATGCAGTTTTCAACTGTAGAAGATCGAGCGATTTTAGAGGAACATTTATTTATGTAATGTATGCATATAGCCGGGTTGGGTCGCTAGTAATAAATAAAATACTTCAAATAAAATCCTAGACAATAAACTTAACAAAAATAATCAATAAAGCCGGTATCCAGTCAAAACAAGTTATTATTACATATTTGTAGCTTTTATCGCTGAAATATTTATGTTTAGCAATTCAAAAGTTAGAAATTATATTTGGCTAACTATTATCTACTTGATTGTAACTGTTTAAAAGAAGTTGTACGTTCTTCATCTATATTTATTATATATATGAAACCCTATTTCCCTTGGTCACGCCATCACGCGTGATCGGCTGGACCAATTTCGCTAATTCTTTTAGTATTTGATAGCCCAGTTATCGAGGAGTATATATATATATATATATATATATATATATATATATATATATATATATATATATATATATATAT